>JAWWMK010024720.1:0-16204 GCA_035047105.1 Galeopsomyia nigrocyanea
TCCCAGACTTTTCAAAAATAAAAATGAAAAGTCTGGCATAGTGGCCTAAGCCAGACTTCCGCCAGACTTTTCTAAGCGAGACTTCTGCCAGACTATTGCCAGACTTTTGCCAGACTTTTTTTTTTACACGGGTAATTCTTACATATTTTTACGTACAGAATGAGTTCCCACAGTTACAAGTGAATCGGTGACCTAAAGATATTGCACTCTCCTTGTCAGTGAAAATTTTTACGCATAAAAGGACAATCTATAATAAAATAAATTATTAATATCATTCAACTTTATGAAAATAAACAGGCATTTTATTTTATACGAGTAATAAAGTTAAATAGAAAATTGATTAGTGCATTTATTGATGCTCTAAAAGCGTTTTCCATCGAATGCTTCAAAAACCTCACTCTTCCTGTTTACTATACATTTTCAATACAACACAACAAAAATTCGATAAAATTATCACGAAAATTCAAAGGATCACGGCTGGTGGTGGGTGTGCAGCAACTCCAGAACTACACTTTACTTACCTATCCAAGCTAAAATCTGAATAGAATCTTATATGGTTTACCCTTGCACTAGAGTTGAACATTGTAAAATTCAAATCTTTGACTAACAGGCCAGGTCGTTTTGGTAATAATGAAGCAGTCAAACACGTAAATTCTACATTAATTTCAAGATGTGATATACCCAACATCTGATGTTCACGTATATGTCTAGTCACACCATTATGGTTTCTTCAATAACAAAGCAAACTCGGCGATATATAAAAAAAGGTATAGGATCAAGTTGCCCGACAAATTCACTTAAGATATATAGAAGCAGGCCACATACGTATACTTATATACACATAAAAGCGTATCTCAAAGGCACGGCCGCGAGAGTAGCCCATTATTCAATTCAATTTGTTTTAATAGAGTTATCGATTCATCAAGGAAGGTCGATCGAGGCCGCGCAGCCTCCGCAGAAACAAAAGGGGCGGTTCGTTTCTCTGCGTTACAAGTGTATTGATGCCGCCGCCGCCGCCGCGTCAAGAGGAAGAGGAGGGAGAGAGAGGGAGAGAAAAAAAAGAGAAAGAGAAATATCCTTTTAGCGAACAATGCGTCGACACCATTAATTTCTCAAGACGCCGGGGCTGCAGTTTATCTCGGATCAATTATTGGGTTGGCGCGTTGTCCGTTTTCTCAAATATTTGAGCTTTCGCGAAGGCTAAAGGATGATCGATGCGAGTTGCAAGAGGCTAATTTGGATGGTGGAATATTAGTCGAAGCGGCTTTAACGAAAGGACGGATGGATGCGGATAGGAGTACAGGGCCAAGGTGGCAGATTGCTCATTGTCCTTGGTATATGTGGGTATAAGGCGAGGCAGGGTTGGACATTGTGCTCGGTGCTCATAATGGCCCGTGGGCGCGCGGGCGTATAGCGCTGCTTGGTAACCCGATCGACTTATCAATAACCGCGTAATTATAGTAGTAAAGAGTTGCCGGAGCTCAAAACAAGCCATAATATATAAATGCGTTTCCCACAAGAAACTTTATACGGCTGTATGGGGCCGCTCTCTCTCTCTCTCTCTCTCTCTCTCTCTCTCTCTCACTCTCTCGTTCTTTACATTCGCTCCTTTCCGCCCGGCACGCAGCCAAATAAAAGCTCGCTGTGCGTTGTTGTGCGTGTGGGCGCGCAAGTCGCCATTTATTCCCTCTCTGTATTTAGCAGCGCATGCGAGCTCTAAAGATGTGTGTGCGCCGAGGCATTGTGCAGCCCATTGACCGAACTCGTTTCGTTTTTCTAGACGACTCGTTTGTTTTGGCCCCGGCGCGCTCCATTGTCCACGAATTAATCTATTACCGACCAATTATCCGCGACTCGCTCTCGCAACTCGCAACTCGCGCGCCCAACAAATACTCGGCTCTGAAGCCGACGCGGACGCGGACGCGGCGCCCATTGTGCGCCCGTTTTTATTGTTTGATGACGCGCGCGGCCAACGTGCAGCAGCTACTTGCAGACTCTTCTATATATACGATACACGCATTCTCCAACTATGGCAAATTGCACTTTTTCTTAAAAGCTCGCAGCTCCGATGATTTGATATTTATGTATGGAGGATCGATGACAGGTGCATATAGGATCGCGCGAGGGCGGCTCTCCAAAACGGCGGGAGCCAAATTGTGCGCGCGAGTATAAATCAATTTGCAATTAGCGCGCTCTGCGCGTCGCGTGACTGCGAATTAAGGTGCCTCTCTCTCTCTTTCTCATTGCGACCGCCCGTGGAGAGAGAGCAGAGGGCCTTTTCCTGCCCTTAATAAATATCCCAGGCATAAGAACCTGATCAGCAGCAGCCGATATCTTTTTTCCAGCGCCGCCACGAGGCGAGGCGAGAGAGAGAGGACGTGTTATGCAAATAGCCTAAACCCCTGCTACACGTAAAAGCTGCTGCTGCTGCTGCTCCTCGCGTAATTAGCTGTCCCGCTTAAGCGACCGATTTCAAAGAGAACAACAAAATTACTGTTTTATGACTCTATATTAACGATATTGCACATATATTATCGGCGGTGGCGGCGCGGCGCGGGCCCCATGCCTCATGCGCGCAGCACGCTTAATCGCTATCCATGCGTAACATCTGATCCAACTCGACATTTCCTTTTTTCTCTCATCCTCGTCTTCACCCAGCATTTTATATTTCTTCTCTTTTTCCAATCTTTCGCCAGTTCTTTCAACTTGGCAAAATGCTTACGCGTACGTCAACAAATATAGACGACGCACGTGGGAGTACAGCAGAGCAAAGGAAAACTAGTTCACTAAAATTATAGGCATGATCGAGCGTTTACACACAACTACAATTTAAAGTACTTGAGCCACATAGGAAGAGAGAGAGAGAGCGAGAGAGACAGAGAGCTAAACAATCGGAGATTATACACTTTGTCGACGACGGCAGCTGCTATATAATGTTTAACGCAAACTGTTTAATCGGCAATTACTATAGATCATATAATCTCATTCAGCGCGAGAGTAGCCGAGCAGCTTGTAGGCAAATTTTCGAATCAAAACAATCGTACGCTTTCAACTCTAACTGACTGACTGGTTGGCTGACTGGCTGCGGCGGATTGGAACGTATCAAGGCCCCTTTACACCCATGATATTGGCCCTCGAGCTCATTCAATCCTATATATACATGTATCGCAAACGACTCGAGCATACATGTGCTTCAATAGAGCAAAATATTCAGCGCTTGTATCGTCTCGTTTTGTTTTCTAGTATCAATCAATTGTCAACATTATCATTCATTACCAACTGCAATTTATTGCGGGAAATATTCAGATTATAACTGGAGCACTAATAAAAAAGAAGGTTTACAAGTACCAGGAAGCGAAGAGATCGATAAACTCATAATGAGTATAGCGAAGGAACCGAGCGCAATATATTAGACTTTTTACGACTTTACCAGTTTAAGTGTCGATTGCTTTTTGTGCTCATGACCGAGTGACATTTTAATGTCCCAACTGGAAAGCCCCTTTTCAAATCAATAAAATACTCTCCCCTCACTACCTAGTCGCACAACACTGATTTTAAAAAACAAAAAAATAGAGAGACTCAATGTAGCTTCGTTTTCGTTGGTTTGACGCCTCCGGTGCTGCAACTGTTCCAAATGAAAATCTTGATAATCTCATTTTTCCGGCTTCCACAGCATATATACTTACATTCGACGTCGGGCGGCCCCACTACACGCTCGGCTGCAGCTACAAGCTCGATACAAATAGATAGGACATATCAAGTAGGTATTATAAGTGTCGCGGTCTGCCACAAGCCAAGCAGCGAAGAAGCTGCCGCCAGTGGCACGCGTCGCAGACACATGCAGGCAGGCAGGCAGGCAGGCAGGCAACACATGCAAGCGGCAAATGTTTGTCAAACAAAACAAAACGGATACGAGTATTATGTAGGCATAGTAGGAGGGGAGTTTCGTCGCTTGGCGGCACGTTCCGAAGCCAGCGAGCTGCGCAACCTCGAGGCAGTGTATTTTGATAGCGGTTCCGAGCCATTCGCTGCACAGTGATTTTCGGTGATCGTCGTCGTCGTCGTCGTCTGCGCGGGAGGCATGTGTCGCTAATGTCGGGATTAACATAAAATTAGCTGCTGGTCGCTCGCGCGGCTATTTGTTCAGGCTCTTGCGGGGCTTGCACGTGCGCCAGTCAAAACATCGTTGGAGCTCCGAACTGTAAAAACAGCCGTACATAGCGAAGTGTGCCGTCTATCGGAAAAGTGCGCGGCTGTTATTTGCCGAAGCGCCTGGTGCTATCGGGATACGCACCACGTGCCCAAGTGCAGCCATCGCGCGCACCTACTCGACTGTCCTCTTAGCACGCACGCACGCATTCGCCGTCCGGAAGCGGAAGATCTCTCTCGCCACTGTGCGCCGCCGCCGCCGCCGCCGCCGTCTCGGCCCTTGGCAAATGGAGAAGGCCAGCCCTTGAAACTACTTAACCCTTTTCTCAATACCCCTCCCGAAATCCGATCGCTCTTTCCAACACTTTGTGTCAAGATCCTCCGACCAACAGCTACTCCGTTCCCCCGAGTTTCTATCGTAGCCGCATTCACTTACGTTCGTCGCTCATTGTCGTTAAAAAATATCATTTATTTATTTATTTATTTATTTATTTATTGGTTCTCGTGCCACTGACAGATGTGCCACTTTTATACCGAAATAATTGCTGTTTATACGAGATGTAGTCGAGCCATGTAACATATATACACGAAGTGAAAGCATATAGTTGCTATACAAAGCGAGCGGCCATCATTAATACGGATTAGAGACGAATGTTGCGTATACATACGCGTGATTTTCATCGACGTCGAGTTCCCCCCCTCTCTCAAAACGTATATTTTCGAATAATCCCTCATGCAAACCGCACTAAGGAGTGACAGCTGTTGACGTCACGACTATATGTATGTGTACTATATAACGGCCCCCAGAAAACGATCCGGTTTTACCGTATCTATCCTCATTATCTCCGCGCGTACGTGCTATTCACACGCGCAAATACCTGTGCAGCTAATTCACGTTCCATTACTTCCTTGTATATTAATCGTTGGAAGCGTTGCAAGTTGGATTATTTTCTGTGTTTACTGCAATCGCTCTGAAATAAAGTAGAGAGACGCGGGCGATCGATGAAATAATTTGATATTGGCATTGTACATTTTGACGTTCGAATGTTATTCATCGCATGATGAATTATTCATGCGCGAGTGAGTGGGAAAAGATGCGACGAAACTAGAATACAGAAATAATCCGTATACTTATGAATAAATATACATATAGAGACTAAAGCTATAGGGATAAATACAAGGAGCTCTATGATATAAGCTCTCTCTATATATATGCGAGGAGGTTTGTAGTCGAAAAATTGTGAGACCACATGTAGGATGAAGGACATTATAAGCTGCTGTGCGGTCCATTTAATTTGGTCTAAAAGTGCCTGGCGAAGCGGCTACTCGCGTGGAAACGATCCTCTATATCGTATGTGTGTACCGGGTCGCGCCGAGGAGAGCGGTTAAAGTGTAGAAACGCGCTTGACGGATTTTCGAGAATCGGTGGCACTTTCACGCATGCTCGAACGCGCCACTCTGAAAAATCAAAGCGCCCGCTCTCTCTCTCTCTCTCTCTCTCTCTCCGACCAAAATTGAGAAATTTTACATCTTTGAGTTGTATTTTTTTTTCTCTCATTCTCCATTTCAAGCATGAAGGATATTTTTCATTGGAAAACTCAGTGAAGCGTTCACTTTTCTTCCCCGCGTGGCTCCCATATTGAAAGCTTATACTGTGTTTCAATTCATTTACGATTAGGAAATTGCGATTCGACAGTCGGAAGAAGGGTAAGACTGTGCGCAATAAACAAATACGCGAGAATATAGGACACAGCTGGTCGCTTGTGGGAAAAGGTAAGGGATTAAGGTGCGTGCAGGCGCGGTGAAAAGCGACGACGACGACGACGACGGCGACTATAGTCTGAAAAGCGAGCGATCGTTTTCCAAGATTATACAAAGCTCGCTATCGCTGGGCGTAATCGGTAAAGAGTTCGAAGTGCGTATAAGCTCGGGCGTACACACGTGAAGTGCAATCGCTAGCGGAGCATCTGCATTCATGAGGGATCGGAGCGCGCAAGAGTTGGCGTTGAAAAGCGAGAGCTATGCAGTTAGCGAAATAACTCACGAGGATCCGGGCTTATTATGGGGAGTATAGGAGCAGCAGCGCCAGAAGAGAGAAAGATGAAGAGCCGCGTATGGAGGCAGATGGCGAGTCCCTAATCTTACTAGCAAATATTTGGATTGTCGCGCTCAATGGCATTGATACATTCGAGGAGGCTACTGCGCAGAGAGAGAGAGAGAGAGAGAGAGAGAAAGAGAGAGAGAGAGAGAGAGAGAGAGAGAGAGACCCGCTTCACTGTCCAGCTCCTATTCGGGTCGCAGACGCCGCCGAGAACGAGATGCCGACCAGACACTATTTGCCCTGAGGATTTACCAAAAGCTTCATGCCGATTCCGCTCGATTAAGATGCCGCAGATAGCAAGTTCAATATATAGCCTAATCTCTTTCAATTAACAAGAGAAAATCTCGCTAGAATCTCATGGCAGATGCACTTAATTGCACGAATCGTTTACGTTCGAACCAAGCCACTTTAATCTCTCTCTGTTTAACTTGTTGCATGTTTGGCCACCTCTCTAATCTCTCGCGCAGTTCTGTGTCGTTAATCGCATTTATACAAGCCAACGGATATCGTTCGAAAAGTCTCGTATATTTGTGAAAACGTTATTTCGAACTCCAATTTTATTGTATACAAAGACCATCAATTTTATAGTAATGCACGCTCTAATAATTCTATCTTTGAGCAGCACAATGACGCGTTTATACTTTGACGTAGACAACTCTACATCAAACGCGAATCATTTACTCTATACATATACATTTAGCAACAAAAACCATAGCTATATGGCACAATCGAGCGAATTCATTCGATTTCTTATTCTTAATTGAATGGAAAACTCCTTGTTATGTCAAATGGGCATGTAAGAATCGCGGAAAGCATGAATAACATTTATGACAAGCCACATACCTGCTCTTAGCAATTGACATAATATAAGTATATAAGAGTGATTTTTAAATTTCAACGAAGCGAATAAGTTTGAAAGCATCCTGTATAAATAGAGCGGACAGCGCGAGGATAGAGGAGTGTCGAGTTGAGGCTCGAGCATGAGAACTGTCGCGCGAGTTAGGTACACGCATAAGATATATCCTTTACACGGCGACAAAGAAAGAAAGGCCGAGAAAGATTAGCTTCTTAACCAAATAGCTGGACGCAACTGTCCCCTTCTTAGCTCAACTTAAAACTGAATACGTGTATATCTGGACCGCTTGAATTCTCGTTATAGTTTTCTATGGCTCTCTCCGAGTTTCATCTTTCTACGAGTGAGTTGATGTATTCCGTTACAAGGGCTTGAACACGGCTCCCGCGCAACTCGCCAAAGGATTGCGCTGGCGTATAATATAAGCTAATCTGTTTAGTTGCGTCTTTCGTCCGCTTTCGAAGGAGCTAGAATTAGTAAATGGGATTTGTAGCGAAATATTCGACAAACCGACTGGAAGACCGCTCGGCGCTGACATTCCGGAAGCAATCGCACGCGCTCTTCCCACCGTTCCCTAACTAAAAAAAAAAAAGAATGCTATATAATGTTGGCTCAATAAGAGACTCTTTCGTGGCAAATCTGCTTGAGAAGTATGTATAATGTCACGGTCGAACTTATACGACAAAACAAATCAGTTCGCGTGTTTCTCGATAACATTCGAATTATATTATTTTGCGAGATAAGTCGGACTAAAGTTCTTCAATGCTGCGAGCGAATGCACTTTAATCCGACAGAGAATCCGACATATGCGGACATATGCCAGGTAAATATGCACTCAACGCTGTGCCACCCCGGTTTCGTATCTTTTAGCACCGCATGATCAACTTTGTAATCTATACTCATCCTTGTGATCGCGCCGATTTCGGATCGACAGTTTGGTGCAACAAAACTATTGCAACCGAATTAATTTTTCTCATAATATTGTTTTTATTTAAATTTTTGTGCACATTTTTTCTTTGAAACACTCTCTATTAGAAATAAATGAGTTCAAGTATATGAAAAAAAATTTTTTCTTTTCAAAGCAATACACAATAGAAAATATTTACGTCTGTTATAGCCTTGCTAATATTTAATGTAGGCCGTAAATGCACAATGAGAGCATTTTTACATAAATAATGACGACATTGTGCGATGTGGTTTTCCTATTTGATTGCATTGGCATAACTCCTGAAAAATGTAAATATTTATATGGGCAGTGCCTATAGGCCGCTTGAATATTCATGCGGGCCATATAATTCTGTTTTACTTAAAAATTAAAAAATCGTTTGAAAAATAAGATATCGAAAATTAATGTATGGTAAATAGTAGGTATATAAATTTGGCCAATTATTCTGGCTGCACGTGAGAGAGGGATAGAGAGAGTAGGGACATTCGAGGCAAATTGAGGTGCATAATATATGAAGGAAGCTCCGTGTGGGTTTATCGATTTGTATAGTTATAGGCTGGCGCGCGATCTCGCGCGTATAACGTCTGTACACGGTAAACATAGTACCTATATATATACAGACACATATATCGGCAATGCTTTTTATTTGCTTGACACTGTAATTATATTGATTTGTCCGCAGGCTGCACGCGGCCTAAAATTAATCACTGGTTTACATGTATTGCTTTCGTTTATTTCTCCATGACAAATACAATTACTATCGAATTAGTGGACATATAGCTGCGGGAAAATACGTGCGGTCGCAATGTTTACCCGAGCAATTCACTTGAACGCTCGCGCACAAACAATGCGTAAACAAGTTTGGGAAGCCTCGATATGAATAAAAGATAAAGGAGGCAGGTCAGTGCGAGTGTCAAGAATATAGAAAAGGAAACTTGGAGAGAATAATAAGCTCGTCGGATCGATATTATACAGACAGACCGACGAAAATCAAAGATTGGCAAGTTGAAATTGAACAAGCAGCCTTTCGTCATCGGTTGACAAGATTACCCAACAGACCTGTATTAAGGCCCAGAAGAAGAAAAAATGTCTCGAGGCAGAGCGTATGCCGATCGAGAGAAGAGAGTGAAGAGGAGAGAGGAGACGAGAGGCGAAGAGAGAATAAAATTCCAGGCGGTCTTAGTGCCGCTTGATGCTGATGAAGGGAAAAGGAATAAGACGAGTGAGCGGATCTCGTGGTGACTGCTCGATAACACACGCGCAGTCATCCGTTAAATCGGCTGATTCAATAAATCCGTGCTCTCCTCGAGTCCCCCCGCTTCTCCCTTCTCTCTCCCGGATAATTTTCTACCGCGCCTCCTCTGACTCTTCCAATTAATTCGAAGGAATTAATGCGTGCGGCACTATAGCACGTCCACAGGCCATTTCACTTGATTGGATTTATTGGCTATCAAACATTAAATTCATCCAGATACATATACTCTGATTATACAAGTATAAGCCAGTGTCGCTGTGCTCGAGCGATCAAACGTTACAAAAGTATTTTCCGCGGACAATTGGCGAGGATTGAAAAAAATGGCTTATCGAGCCTCGCGATCGAGGCTGCGCAAGGTCGCTATAACAATACGCGAGATAGAAGACACATACACACACTTGCCTTAGTGGCGCGATGATACATTGGGTGCGTGGGCGCGCACGGAGCCGGAGCGATCACGCTTATTGACCACTGTTGACTCGTGTTGACGGCGTGCCAGCTGCCTCGTGTACAGCGATAAATAATTTAAGCTAAAGTGCCGGCGTACTCGCGGAACGTGGCTCTCTCTCTCTCTCTCTTATATTTTACTCGCGTTATAGTGTATGTAGCAGTGTCGCCGCGCCC
Source organism: Galeopsomyia nigrocyanea (assembly GCA_035047105.1). Taxonomy (NCBI): domain Eukaryota; kingdom Metazoa; phylum Arthropoda; class Insecta; order Hymenoptera; family Eulophidae; genus Galeopsomyia; species Galeopsomyia nigrocyanea. Next base: position 9,929 of record JAWWMK010024720.1, read on the forward strand.
ACGCGTCACCTATACTCGCGCATTGCATATAGAGGCTGATGTCACGCTGCTAGGCTGCCCCCGAGACCTCCGCGCTTATTCCTCTTATTTGCCGCCGAAACGAACCAACACCACGGACATTAATCTACTCTAATTGCCCTGCCCACAAATGTTTATTACATCTATTCTCTTACGTGAAACTCCCACCTCCGCGCCGGACTCGTTCTTATCCCGTTCTTTTCTCTGTACGAGCAGTATTACTTCAATTCGTCTATTTTCATCCTCGTCGCGGTGCGGTGCTTGCACTTTATTTCGACACCAAGATTACGCCGCAGATAACTCACTCTTTAATTATCGGATATCTTGTACACGATCATTAATTAATCTACTAATGCTATACTTACTAGCCGTCTTTTTTTATCGCGAGATTTGATAAAAACATTCATTTGCCAATGCGGCTTTTTTAATCTTTTTTCTATTTTTACGCGTAATCACCTTTATTTGCGCTATAGTTTAATATTTATTTGATCGCAATTTTTTTAATAGCGTGTGCTGCTCGTCAAATATCATGTTTATTTTAACTTGATCTGTCTGTTTTCTATAATTGGCAGGGTCTGACGAAATCGATTCAAGTACTTATCAGCGCAATATTTATTCAGTATAAGATTTGTCCTTAAAAAACTATTTACTAACTGAAGTGAATAATATCCGAGGATCATTTTTTCAATTATGAACTGTTGCCTCGGAAAGTCGCTCTATTCTAAAAATTCATTGATCCAATCAACGTATGAAGAAACTCTTGTAAATATGTCGGGATACCCATAAGCACATGGATAGCCGAAAGATGAAATTCCGACTAATACACCATCGCTGACCAGAGGACTTCCAGAATCGCCCTATGAATTTGTATTAAATTTATTGATTATAGACATCAGCAATTGATCTCGTGAATTTGTGATTAACTTACGTTGCAAACACCCTCTCCACGTTTTCCTGCAGTACAAATCATGGTCTTTTCGATGATGACAAACCTCAGCCCCAACCATACCAAGCCGCACTTGGTTTGATTGAAAATTTTCAATTGAATCTGCTGGAGAGTTTCAGGCAATTCTCCTCCATACTGTAAAAATAATTAAAGTTATTAACTCTTATAGGTTCGCAAATGATCGCTGATTCAGAATGTTACATGGTTGAAAAAAGTTTACCTGCAGCCTGCCCCATCCTGAGAAGTTTACTAAAGATTCGTCGTTAATTATATAATCTTTGCTTGGTAATTTAACTGGTTGGACTGTTTCAGTAAATTCAATATCTTTTCGAAGGCGAATCAAGGCAATATCATTAACTGCATAGTATCCGCTAGGTCTCTGTGCAAAATTCATAAATAAGACGTTATTAAAAAACTGAAAATTGTTATTTTTATTGAATGAAAAAAATAGGGTATTACTTTATAATCTTCGTGCAAGATGAATGATTCGACGCGGTAATTCTGGCCTTTTCCATTCTTAACGTTGACAGTTCCTACGATAGCTTCAACTCTGCCAGGGCCAACTCTATAATTTTTTGAAAATAAAACTTGCGTTAATGCCTCAACTGCCAACATTAATGAAAGAACGATTGCAAAACTCGCCCAATGACGCAGTGTCCTGCCGTAACGAGATAACGTTTACTAATTATTGATGCTCCACACAGATATATTGTTTCTTCTGCCAAATATGCTTGGTACGGATACTTATTTTCTGGTGCATCTGTCCCACCGACTATCCGGTGAATACCTGCGGCTTAAATATTTTTCGTTATTGTCAACTATTTTGTATATTGACTCGATTCTATACATAACTTCACCTCTGTTACATATCGATATAAATAATATTTAGCATTTAATGCATGCACACATACCATAGCATATTGTCATAAAACAGAAATAAAGTGTTCCCGTAATGATGCTCTTCATGTTGAATATTTCAATGGACTGCCTATCAAGAATCATTCAGTCAATCAATTTAAAACCTATTCATACATACATACACAACTGATATCAAAGTTGATTTTTGAGTACTGATACTGAGCACAGCTGCGTATAATCGATATCTTTCTACTATGTTGCAAGTTCTTTGATAATTTAGTGCTTATTTCCAGATGTGATTGATCCAACAGTCTGATTATTGATTGTTTAAAAAAAAAAACGAGCAGGTCATTATTTGCCGATTGCATCATTCGATTCATGATTAATGTTAGTCTTTTTTTTTTGGTTGACGTCTCAACCAGTGCTGCATATAACAAAGTGATTTTGTATGGCATAGTCGAATTACGATTTTCAGATGTCTTTTGTCTATCGTGGTAGCTGATTTATTTTTTTATTTTGCCCTCATTATAGCAAGGCACAAATATGAACATTTTATATGTCTATTTAGCATAGACGCGACAGTGCTCGACAGATCGATCGATGTATAATTTACAATATTTTTGCAACTCATTAAACTGAAATTTTTTGACATTCGCTCACTTATAATCGCAAAGTTCGAACAGAATGTAAATATTCTAAGGAAAAGTTAGTGATCTTTTAAAAATCATTCAAATCTAAGTTTGAAATAAGCAAGATGCATTTTGCTCCCTTGAGCAGATGGTTCTTTGCTTTTTTGTTGTTGAAAATTTCTATGATCGACCTCATGTTGTATCTTTGCATAAAGTGTATGTATGTGTGGAATCCTAGACCGATATTGCCTATTAAGGTGGGTATAGGAACAACAAATTTTATGACGATCGGTTGATTTCAAAATTTGTTAGAGCGATTTTCCAAAAATTCTTTTCTAAAAAAATTACTTTTATCTAAATAAACATGCTTTCTAGAAGATATATAGGAGAGAGTGTTTACGTTTTGTATTGAGCATTATGTCTAAACCATCATGCAAAAATATATTTGATTTAAATTAATATAGTTATATAACTACATCGATCCGGTGAATGATTTTAATGTATAGGTATAATAATACCTTGCACCGAGAGAAAAATATAGTTCTAGTTACTTTTTCAATATAGTGCAAAAACGTTCCAACTACATATAAAAAAACATACTGACTGAAATATAGTATATCATTCACTATAAAAATGGTAAACGTTACTCTAATTTTTAACTTTTTCAGTTTAGATTAAATTTGTCAAAGGCAAAGAAAAATATAGTATAATTTACTGTATTTCAATAACTATAAAAAATAGTTCATTCTACCAGGCTCTCTTAGCTTTTTAAACAATATTATAGTATGGTTTACCATAAAAATTATTATCGTTTACAATATTCCATTTTAATATGCAATATAGTAAAATTTAGTATAGCACAATTTTTTTCGGTGTGGTTTTCATCTGGATTAATAAAAAATTATTAACTTTTATGGATCTTTCAAGTTTAATATTAATATAATTTCGATCCGTCATAATTGAGTATTTTTAAGTGACTATAAAAATTATTACAGTTTATCTGGTTTATTATCAGCTACAATAGGCATTGTATTTTGCCAAAAGTAGTTTTTTTTGTTCGACGTGCATTTAATACATAAAAAATATCCAGTAGTAGTAACAATAGGGAACACGTAGAAAAAAATGTAAGAGGCTAGAAATGGGATTGAAAGATAGAGTAAAGCAAAAAAAGAAAACGCTGCCAACTGCATCAGCAGAGTACTGAAGCCTCGAAAAGGGAAAAGAACTCTTATCTTATGTGTTATGATAGTTTTTCCTACGCGTAAAAAAATGTGTTGCTTGACAGTTAGTAAATTTTTTTTTTCTTTTTCGTTGATGCTTACCGTTTACAGTGGTTGTCAACTATTCGAAACATTTATTTTTAAGGTGATACTTGTTTTCTCGCACTAAATCATTATCAAAATTTACTATAGTTAATCAAATACTCAATTACTGTAAAAAATTTGACGAAATTCTGGAGTAAAGCCGAAATAAAGATCCGTAAAATACGTATCTTTATAAAAAAAAAAAGATAAAATTACAAATATACAAGTATATCAACACTTCCTGATGTTTGAACACTCAATTAATCTTGAAATATGCGTTAATGTAATAAAAACTAGAAATTCAGAAGTGATTCAAACAAAATATGTTTCTCAGTAGCTGTAGAGCTGAAAACGGTCATTTTTTGCTAAATATTGTTTTTATAAATAATTTTTCCTTTACACTACAAAAAATAGTTCTTATTTTAAGTATACAGCAAATTTAAGAACTTTCGTATTTTTCGTTTTTCTCGTGATTATTTGCAATTATCTGCAGGATCAATCTTTTTGCATCGAACTTTTCTTGTCATAAGGAATAAAACCTATTCATTTTTAGATCAGTTTTCCAGCTGCTTCAATAAAAAACATCGTGTTCTTAAATTTGCTGCATACTTATTTTAAGAACATTCCTACTTATTTTAAGAATTTTTTTTTGTAGTGTACCTACACCAATTTATATAAGAAAAAAGAAGAGCTCCAAACGCTCGAATAGAATAGCCACAGCGAATAATCATAAAAATGTTAACGAACGCACAACTTCCTAATCGTCGAGAAAGCAATGTAGTACACTGAAAAAAATAGTACTCTTGTAACAAGAGGACGGTCATCTTGAAACCAATCCTCTTGTTACAAGAGGAATTCTGCTTGTTACAAGAGGAAAATCTTTATTTACCAAGAAGACGTCCTCTTGTAACAAGAGGAGAATCCTCTTGTTGCAAGAGGATTAGTTAAGATTTGCAAGAGTCAATATCTATAAATCGATATGTATTAAGCACCAAACGGCTGTAGCAAATTACTTTGAAAAAATGAACCCCTTCAGCTGCTTGTAAGTCACGAACCTCTTAAAAAAATCAAGAAGAATTTTCATAAATTTTCATGTCTTTCGAAATTATTAAGTGCACATTCTATTAGTATTTCTGATTGTTCAGTCGAACCACGGCTCATTGAAGATAATTTGAAATATGTTCCAGGGCTATTTGTCATATAGATTCGATTGATGATTTGTATCCTGTACGTATTCTATGAAATTTATTATATTGTAAAATTTTAGGAAAACTATTACTTAATTTATAGAAAGTGGAAAACTAAAGGATTTAGTGAACACGTACATGCGTATAAGTCGTGAAATCAAATGTGTAGTCAATGAAAACAATTTCTAAAATTATCAAAGTAAAGCCAATGTATAAAATTATATTTACTACCGACGGAATATTGTATGTAAATGTCATATGTTTGATTTCAGTTTGTATAATAGTTATATAAAATAAATTAGCAATAGCTAATTTAATATACATAAGTGAAATAAATTAATATTACCAGCCCCATAGGCATAAAAAAATTTATTTTTAATTTCAAGAAGATTTTCCCCTTGTTACAAGAGGAATTAATCATGACGCTATTTTGAGAAGGAAATCCTCTTGAAACAAGAGTATTCCTCTTGTTACAAAAGGATTTTTTTTCTCAGTGTAGTTAATGAAGACAGAAAATAACTGCGTATAATGGATCATTAAAAAGTCGAAGGTGTTTACGCGATTAGATACAGATACTTATAACGTGCGGAGCGAAAGCTGAGCCGCTGACGGGACAGCGATGAGAGGTCGGGAGAAGAGGTTGCAGTGGAGTAGGCGCATTGCAGAGCGCTATTCGCGAGATACAGAGGCCGACGGACCGAATGGAATGAGCGAGCGAGTGAACGATAGCGAAGGAGGCGAAGAGGAGCGAGCTGCCGAGAGCGCGACAGGAAGCACGAGGCAGAGTATAGAGCCTATCGCGGCTTGATTCGTGCCGTTGGCGTCCCTTGGGCGTATCGCGCCCATTGCGGGCGCACTCGATTGGCGGGGGCGGCACCAGCGAACCTAGCCGCGCACACACACGTATATCCGCTGGAGCTCGCGAGGCCGAGCCTCCTTCCTCGTTCTCCCGCGTGCCTTTCGCCTTTCGCCATCGCTCGCATCCTATCTCTGCGGCTTATCGCGCCACGCGGCGCACCGATCCTCGACGCTCTACACTCAGAAAAAAATCCTCAAGATACAAGAGGAATCCTCTTGTAATGAGAGGAAATCCTCTTGTACCAAGAAGAAATCCTCTTGTAACAAGAGAAACTCCTCTTGTCAAATATTAAGCATTTATTTTTCAAAAGATATAATTTTTATTTACAATAAAATTTTATATAAAACTTGTACAAATTGCTATAAATAACACGTAACGTATAATAATTGGCCATCACATGAAAAAAATCATTTTATGTACGGGTCTGAACATTGGCAACTCAGAAGTAGCTTTGACGACCCATTTGATTTTACAA
>JAWWMK010024731.1:0-16202 GCA_035047105.1 Galeopsomyia nigrocyanea
AGCAGTTATGTGAAACGATACTTTTCCGTAAGAAATATTTTCAATTACTGATGTGCCGTCAACATTTCCGTATTATATGTTTCACGTTTGTTGCACGTCTCACGACGTGGTCCTTTTTTTTTTATTATCACGCGCACGTTAAGATACGAGTGACAGATGTTCCATGACCCACATTTATCTCCTCCACCAAGGTTCCTCCTTAATGCACAAGTGAATGACCTGTATTCTCCCCTCTACTAGAAATGTTCGAGCTACTTCATCATGCATTTGAAAAATTTTAAATATCTCGCGTTCTATACATTCCCGAGTTACGATTTTTTTGTTTGGAGCAACGAACTCATCCAAGCGTTTTATAAATTAATGTGTAAAAAAATTTTTTTTATGCTGGAAAATTGTTTAATTATTTAGTGGAGGGTACAGTTAAATAATTTAATATGGTAAAATTCATGATTTTTTCATTGTAGATATCATTCAATGACATTTTTTTCACGACTTAATTATTTTAAACTGAATGCGTAAAATTCCACTACAATAATCTTCAAAAAAAAATTTCTGTCATTGTTGAGTAGCGTGGAAAGATTCCTCGTCGACTTTGTCTTCTTCAAATAATATCAATGGCGATGTGTGAGTTGTTCTTCGATTATTAATCATCGCGGTCGCGACTCGCATGCGAGTAGGCCTGCAGGCGCGCCGCTACACTATATACAATAAGTTGGCGTTTTCGGGCTCCTCCGAAAGTATTTCATCGTCTTTATTATTTCCACGCGTAATGTAATGATGTATCTGATACGAAAATCAAAAGTCGAGATTACCATCTTTCATTTAAACAAAGTTTCAATTCAATTGATGCAGTTTTGAGAAAGTTATTTGAAAAATAAGATTTTTTCATTGTCGTTTTCTCAGATCATCTTTTTGTCTCATCAGATCATCTTTTATCTCAGATCATCTTTGTGTACAGCGAGGGCGTGCGCATATTTTATACATGTATATGTACAAACTACAATCTTCTCTTTGTGTAGCGCGCGCCCTCTACGTACAACACCTATACGTATAAAACATCATTGTCACCAATATCAATCGAATCACAATACGGTCGGTCGAGCTGAGCTGCGGGGATCGGTAAACTCAGTACCTATAACCTACAAATATGAGCTCGAGACTAAAACTGATGAGCTGTTCGTTTCGCCAAAATCAGATAGATATCCTTGTACCGTGAGTGAAATTTCCTCCTCCCCTTCAAACACCTTTCAAGAAAGGTAAAACTGTCATGCGAGTAGGCTTCAGAGACTGTTTTCAAATCAATTTTTAGAACGCAATCAACGGCAAGCAAGTACACGGAAATTAATTTCGATTGCGGCTACGACGCGCCAATTTTGAACTATACATACGATAACGTGTCAGGAAGACTCAGTCGTTGCGAATAAACACATCACCCGATCCGTTTCTTATCAAATTCGAAATTGGCGCGTCGTAGTCACAATCGAAATTAATTTCCGTGCACTTGCTTGGCGTTGATTGCGTTCTAAAAATTGATTTTAAAACAGTCTCTGAAGCCTACTCGCATGACAGTTTTACTTTTCTTGAAAGGTGTGTGAAGGGGAGGGGGAGATTTTCAATATCCATCTTTGGAGAGCATGTACGTTACGAGCAGCATACATTGAAGTAGGTAAATTTACAGTGTGATTGGAACAAAAAGTGTTCGTAGTAGCTTCGAGTTTCAGCAGTGACGGGCAGCCAATGTCCTCGCTATTTTGCACATTGCAAGCAAATTTTTCAACCCATCTTTTTTTCTCTAGCCCTTTTACGTAGGCAAATCTGCTGTACTCCAATGACTGCTGAATTGTAGCTTTAAGTTCATCATATGGTATGTCACCAATGTTCCACTCCATGGTAATTTCGAGAGAGCCACTTGTTTTCTCTCTTATATTTCGGTGGTAAGCTATCCCAATCGTGTGGTGATTGAAAAGGGTAGACTTTGGGTAGGGAGTCTTCAGTTCCCAAGGAAAGAATGGCAGTTTCCTTAAAAACAAAATTGTTGTCGGGATTTTTGAACCCTTGTATGCCTACGATGTAATCCATTCTGATGTCGAGATGCATTGACTACTGACGAGCAGCGGCGCTTTTATATCTTTTCGAACGCTTAAAAAAAATTGGTTGCCATGTCAACCATCATCATGCGCTCGCAATCTTGAAGGTCAACCATGCGCTCGCGATCTTGAAGGTCAAATAATTTAGGATCTCGAAGGTCAAATGATTTTCGTTGCCATGGCACCGGTTTAGTCTAAAAGAGCGCGGGTCGAACGCAAGCATCACATTGTGTCTTGAGCCACTAAGCGTGAAACATCGCTTACAAGTCAATAGCTTTCTAGGCAAGGAATTTTTCCAGCGCCACAGGAAAAAAAATTGATTTGTATAATGGCCTCCACACAAGACTGTAAAGAAACTGTTGCTATGAAAAGAAGATACTTATTAAAAAAGAAGATACTTACATTATTTTCTCGAGCCCATTCGTTTAACAGCCGAAATCCCTCCTTTATGAGGCCGCCTGCAGACGCTATGCTCCTCCGTTGCTTCAGCTTGTGAAGAAGGAGTATGAGGAAGCGCTGTAACAGAAAAGAAATGAATTAATTAAAAAATGAATTAATTTTTTTATTATTAATTATCATAAACAAAAAAACTTACCGCGACGTGTCGATTTTCGCCATGTCGAATCCTGTTTAATTGCATTTCGGTTACAAAAGAAGTTTAATACATTACTTGGATTCATAAAAATTTTATTTATATTTTTTCTTGACAATTATTATGTTACACTTGAAAAATATTGTTATAGGAAAATATATTATACATTCACGTGAAAACTATTCATTTTTGGAGTGAAACTCCTTTCTCCTCGATAGATGTATGCATATGTATCTGCCGGCCGCTGCCTCTACATGGCCCCTACTGGGATTTCGAGTGAGAGTGAATTGAAAAAATGTTCACGCGTGAGTGTAACGGAAGTGACCGCAAGAGGGAAAATGAGTGATAGTGAGTGGGGGGTAGCGGGGAGTCGACGAGTATATACGAGTTGTTACTATAGCTCTCCCCACTCTCTCGCAGTATTGTCATCCATGCCATGCTGTCCTCTCTCTCTCTCTCTCTCTCTCTCTCTCTCTCTCTCTCTCTCTCTCTCTCTCAGCGGGCCTTTGACATAGGCTCTTATGGGAAGCTTATACGAGGTAAATATATGTCGTAGGCGAATAGAAGAATTCGTTATATAAAATGCCTGGTCGTTTTATAAAACGCCAGCGAATAGCTGACTGATCCTTTGAAACTGACGTGGACCGACCGTTATTCTATTAGCCTGAGCGTTTTATAAAACTCCGGCGAATAGACTAATCCTTGGCCATCAATAGCACACTCGTCTATTCGCCTAGGCATTTTATAAAACTCAGGCGACTAGAACAATACAAGCCTGCCTCATTTTTATTATGTTGAGATTATTTGATTCCTCTTAATTATTTTACTCAGCGAATAAACATGCTTTAGAAGAGCAAGACTATGAAAAAAATACACATAATATGAGGATAATGTCAATAATATGAGGATTTGAGCTGGTGAAACACTTTCAATCAAAGGGTTACAAAGTGTATTGGATCTGTTGTTAAGTATAATAGCAGAGATTAAAAACACTGATCTCATTAAAAAAATATTGACAGACCAGATATTTGAAAGTGAAGATATCATTACTCTGATTGTTAAAGAGACACTGCTAATAGTTAATGATAAATGTAAGTGTTCATTATTTATTACTCTTCAAAAAAAAAAATTTTTTGAAATGCACATTTCAAAAAATCTTATGTGTCATTTCTCTATATCCTGTACAGTATACCAGCAAGGATGCGGCAACGTTGCAGAGCATAGACAAGGAGAGGGCAGTACCGGCAGTGTCATGGGGGAAAACAGCGACTCTACCCCTCTAGAAGTCGCCGGCACTCAGGTAGTGGTCGATAATATTGCTTATCGAGGCGTTACCGACGAGGTGATCGCTGCGGTGCCGGCAAAAATCGCGGCATGCCCATCGATGACGAAAATGTAACGGGTGGTTTTTACGAAATTGTAAGTGATTCTCAAATAGAATATCCTGCGAAAAATTCTGTTGAAAGAGAAGTAGTATTTCAATTCGCCGAAGCACAGAAGACGTAAACCGCGTTATACACATGCATGAATGCATAGAACGTATTTTTGAATATATCATAAAAAATTATAAACCAACTGACCGGATTTCTATTAAAATTTCTACAGATACGTTGCAATTGGGCCCACTATATAGGTGTTTCAAACCGTGCAGTGAATATACAAGTAAAAGAATTGAAAGAATTGATAACAAAGCAACATTGTTTAGGAAGTCATGTCGCTCATACGTCGGTCATAGAATTTCAAAAACTAGAACTGCCGCACATGCACATGCTACTATTTCTGGATAAAAATCATAAACTCGACACTTCGGAAAAAATTGATGAAATAATAAGTGCAGAAATACCTAATGAAGATAAGTACCCAAAATTGCATAACATCGTAAAGCAATTTATGATCCACGGTCCTTGTGGGAAACAAAATATGAATTGTCCGTGTATGGATAAAAATACAGAGAAATGTACAAAAAAATTTTCAAAGGCATTTAACAATGAAACAAAACTTGAAGCCAACGGATATCCATTATATAGAAGAAGCCACAACGTTATACCAATTTATTTTAGTGGTAAAAATTATAAAAGAGTGGCAGATAATACATTTGTTGTTCCTTACAACCCATATTTAATTTTGAAATTTAATGCTCACATTAATGTGGAAGTATGTTCTACAGTCCAATATATCAAATATTTATTCAAATATTGCTACAAAGATCACGATTGTGCATACATTGAATTGAAAAGCGCTGATGTAAATTTCAAAACTAAGCAACAAAATGCCAATTTACAAAATGTTAACGACGATGACGTATACAATCACGATGAGGTCAAACAATATATTAATACGAGATATCTATGTCCACCAGAAGCATTATGGAGGTTATATGAATATAACATATATCACATGTCACATACTATAATGCCCTTGGCAGTGCACGACGAAGATAAACAAGATGTTTATTTTCAAGAAGGAAAAGAAGAATTGTTACTTGACAGAAACATCGGCACAACATTAACAGCATACTTCGAGCTCAATAAAATTGACGAAAATGCTAGGAAATATCTTTATCATGAAATACCAATATACCGATAAACAAATTGAACCACTTCGACTTCCATTTTTGATAAAAAATTGAAACTATGGAAAGATAGAATAAAGACAAAGAAACCGGTGTTAAGTAGAATGTATTTGGTAAACCCAAAAGATCGAGAAAGATATTTCATTAGGTTATTACTATTAGGCAGAGGCGCAACATCATTTCAGGATTTACGAACTGTAGAAGGGATTGTATATAATACATTCTACGATGCTGCAAAAGCAAAACACTTAAACGAGGATGAAGAATGGAACAAATTCTTAGACGAAGCCTCGCAAGTACAATTTCCTCACGGACTTTGTGAACTATTTGCATGTATTTGTATTTTTCATAATCCAATCGTTGCGCGACAATTATACGAAAAATACAAAACTAACTTTTATCGACCACAATGCGAAAAAGAAATTGGTGAAAATTTAGCACTAAATATCATAAGTAAGAACTTGGAACAACACGGTCATACATTAAGTGACTTCGATTTACCAGAATTCATGACATACGTAGATGATGAAATGTAATTTGCAAGTTACAACAATGATATTGATAATTTACAATTAAAAATATCCTCGCTCAAAGGAAAACAAAAACAAATATTTGATACTATCACAGACACCGATGATAACAAATCAGATGAAAAATGCATTTTCATCGATGAACCGGGGGGAACCGGAAAAAGTTACTTATTAAATTAATGTCGTGGTAGATCACTTAGAGTTTCACAATATTGAATATCTGTGCATAGCTTGGACCGGTATAGCAGCAAACTTGTTAAAAAATGGAAAAACCGTATAATCCACATTTGAATTGCCACTATCTATGACAGATACTACAATCTACAATATAAAATCAAACTCAAAAGATGGAAACGTTTTACGAGAAGTTCAGGTAATAATTTGAGATGGAATATCAGTGACATCGAAACTGGCGTTCGAAGCAGTCGACCGGCTACTCCAGGACATATGTAATAATAATAAACATTTGGTGGTAAAATTGCCATTGTTTCAGGTGACTTCAGAGAAATTTTGCCAGTTGTTCGACACGGAAGTACATCAATGATTATCGAAAACTCAGTAAAATATAGCGACTTATGGCATTTATTCATGCGTTTGAAACTTACAGAAAACTTACGTGTATCTGATAATGATCAATTGCTTAAAAACTGGCTATTGAATGTTGGCGAAGGTAAACGATGATCTCAATATGAAGAAAAAAACGATTTATTGGAAATCTCAAATACAATGACTACAGATAATGTAGATATTATTAAAGAAATATTTGGAACCAAATTGACAACAAACGATACAACAATACACAATAAAGTCATTTTAGCACCTACAAATAATGACGTAATGCAAATCAGTAAAAATTTTTTTTAGATAATTTAAAGGGACAGGCAACAGAATATTTGATCGTGGATAGAGCAGAAGATGATAATGAAGAAAATCTAAATGTCATGTTGCCAACGGAATTTCTACATTCACGAACGCCGAATGGCCTTCCACCTCATAAATTATACTTGAAAGTTGGTGCAGTAATAATATTATTAAGGAATTTGAATCTTACGGAAGGTATTTGCAATGGAACAAGATTGATAGTGCAAAAATTACATAGATATTGAATTCAAGCTCAAGTTACAAGTGGAACATTCATCGGAAAATCAGTTTTTATTCGAATGATATTTTTGACACCATCAAAAGAAGATTTACCATTGAACAAGAAACGTAAGCAATTCCCAATAAGATTAGTTTTCGCAATGATAATTGATAAGGTACAAGGGCAATCATACGATAACGTAGGAGTTTATCTTTCAAAGCCTGTTTTCAGTCACGATCAATTATACATTGCACTGTCGCGGGCGAGTTCAAAAGAAAATCTGAAGGTACTAACCAATGCAATCACTATAGAAAAGGATAAGAAAAAACAAAATAAAATTTATACAAAAAACATTGTATATAAGGAAATTTTGTAAAAATGACATTAATAAGTATTCAATCGAAGCATAGCCAAAAGAATATTATGGTATCAATCAATTTCACAGTAGCGCTAAAAAAAAATAAAGAAAAAATAATCACTTATCGTAAAATTATCAATATAAAAAAATAAAAATAAGAGTTTCACTATAGCACCAAAAAAATTTGAATGGCATGCGCATGTACCGTGAAAGTGTCAATGAAAAAAATTGATAAAAAAAAGATAAAAAAAATATTGAGTGGACTTTTATGAATATATTACGAAAATTCAATTACGAGTTTCAATTACGAGTTCATGAAAATAGCGCACAGAATATTTAAACATGCCACAATTGTCACCAAATGCGTGTAAAAAAATATGTAAGAAAATAATAATAGATAACATCCGCAACGCTGCAGCGCTAGAAACGATAACAATAAAAGAATGCAGGAAAAATACAAAAAGAAATAGAAAATTCGCAGCGGTAAAATAACGTTATAAGAGATTTGAATACAAAAATTTATTTAATGCGACCACTTTTCAAAGAAGTATTGGTCTCAAGCCCAATCAAACGCAGAGAAAAAAAGCTTTGTGTGTGTGTGCATCCATCCATCTATCCATCCACCCACCCATCCATCCACCCACTGCCTCCACACTCCATCCCCACGCCCTCCTCAACTCCCTCCCCAACTCTTGCCCCAAATCCCCCCCCCCACTCCCTCTCCAACTCCTTCCCCCACTCCCTCCCGAACTCCTATCCCCACTCCCTCTCCAACTCCTTCCCCCACTCCCTCCCCAGCTCCTTTCCCCAATCCCTCCGCAACTCCCTCCCCAAATCCCTCTCCAATCTCTCCCCACTCCTTCCCAACTCCCTCACCCACTTCCTCCACAAATCCCTCACCCACTTCCTCACCCGCTGCCTCCCACACTCCCTCCCAACTCCCTCACCCATTCGCCCCACTCTCCCCCGCTTCCTCCCCCAGATCCCTCCTCACTCCCTCCTCAAGTCCCTCCACACTCCCTCCTCGCTTCTTCCCCCCCACTCCCTACTCACTCCCTCCCAACTCCCTCCCCACTCTCTCCACCATTTTGATTGAGATGTATATTTCACGGGACGGAGAAACGGCGGACTAGGACGTACGAACGTGGAATCGACGAACCATCGGAAACAATGGACCATAACTCGGACCATGGCCATAAAAATGGTCATGTGATGATATCAATGGATACCTCTCGGTGAGACCTAACCATTGATGGTTCCAGATTAGAATTCTCACCATCATGGATGAACCATTGGGCAAAGAAATGCACGGACCGAAACGGACATGGAGCCTTCCACTAAAAAAATGATCCAAATTAATAAAATTCTAGCGTTGAGAAGCGCGCTCCGCCCGCATATATTTCTGTTTTTCTGTATCCTGTATAAAAGTCTATTATTTACATAAGTCAAAATGTTCAAAGCAATTTTCAAAATTCTAGTGCATACAATTCTACAATAATAAGTATTTTTAAATCATTAATATTTTTCTCTAATTAAATATTCAAAGGACATTCACTATAAAAAATATTGATAAAGTTTTCATTGCTCCAAAATATGTTATGACAATACTTATGTGTTATTTATCTCATTAACGTTCTTAATATATTTAATCTACGTTAGCTCTTTTTACAACAGCTCTGAAATTAAGACATTTTAATTTATAATTTTCTTGCCAACGCTCACTCGGTTTATCAACGGAGATTTATTCTATAGATATTCTTGGTAGACGGCATACATCATTAAAAATACCAATTTTTTTTGCAGTGCTTTGTTAATTCATATTTCGTATCACAACATAAAGTAAGATAAAGTTCTGCAATATAATCGATGTACTTATCGCGGATTTGTAACTATTTATGTATAAACATAACCAACATTGCAGGACTGCATATTAGCAAAAACAATTATGTTGCTATTATATTGACCTTAAAATATAATTAAAATTAACATTACACATCTTTATTGTTTCAATTAATCTAATTTATTATTTTTTCAATGACTAAACGCATTGTAAATAATACAAACACCATTTTTAAGGTTATCTAAACAATAATTTTCAACAATTACGCATTATTGCAGTATATTGTGACAAAAACTCATCGAGATCAACAACGGAAGTCATTACAAAGATAAATCTCGCTTTCAATCATTGTTAAATTCGAAAATTATAACCATGACCAAACCCACTAAAGTAGTTATAATTTTTGAAATTGGGCATTGAAAAATCAAAGATGCGTAATAGGATGTGTAAGATGTATAATAAGTATATTTTAAAGTGGCGATATTTAATGCTGAGAAATAAATTATTTTCTAATGCGCGCGAACAAACAACCAATGTTTCATTTGTAATAATTTGTTGTTGCACAGCTTTTAGTGTTCGATATCAATTGTGTTTAATAGATTATATAATGAAATTCTTATGTCCATCGAACTCTGGAACAATTATGAAGTCTAATATTTTATATTTTCCAATAAACTAAAAGTCAGAATTCAAACATTGTCCCGAGAGTGAACGCCATCTTGGCCGATGACTTCACAAGTGAGAAAGGTCTATACATATTTATAAGCCCGGTCGCCATGTTATACCTAGTTAAAAAAAAATAACCAATCAATACGAGGCACATAGATTGATTATACTGTCCCTTCGGCACACTTTACTATTCAAATCCTAAAATCATCTTTCACTCTCGATTTTTGATTAACGAGGTAACGATGGTATTTGTTGGAGAAAATGGTTTACCTGAATTCGAACGTGATATAATCGTACATGCTAGGCAGAAACAACCAGTACGGATTCCTCATATTAGTAAATATACAGATCCAATGACTTACCGCTTGTGTATCCGAATGGAGGTCTCGGATGGATGCCCAATATAAAATGTAAAATCGGTAAAAGTAACATGTTTCAACTACAATTTTACAATTATAGCATGATTTGCAAAAATGGTTTTAACCCATACCTGAATTTTGGAAAAGTAACTCAACTGTTAGCAATTAATGCGTTTGTTAAAGTTGAAGGTGCTCGATTATATTATTTAAAAACAAACGAAAATGCTCTGAGAACTGAATGTTTTAAAGGCTTGACTGATTATTTAAAAAAGAAAAATGATAATGAAAATATATCATCTTTCACAGGAGGTCCGAGGTATTTGAAACAAAATTATTTAGATGCAATGACCCTTGTTAATCACTATGGTAAGCCGGACTTATTCATAACAATGACATGTAATCCAAAATGGCGAGAAATAACTGGAAATTTAGAAAAATATGAAATGGCAATAAATAGACCAGATCTAGTTGCAAAAGTTTTCCGAGTAAAAGTTAAAGAATTTATACATCTAGTGACAAAACAACATTTCAATCATTGTTAAATTTTAGGGAAAAATTTTAGGGAAAAGTTAAATAGTTTAGGGAAACTCGTTGCACGTACATCAGTAATTGAATTTCAAAAACGAGGATTAGCACATACTTTTTTCTGGATAAAGAATATAAACTTGATACTGCTGAAAAAATTGATGCATTAATAAGTGATGAAATCCCAAATAAAGATGCTTATCCTGTATTATATAACATTGTAAAATAATTCATGGTACATGGTCCTTGCGGGGAACAGAATATTGATAGCCCTTGTATGGATAGAGACACAAAAAATGTACAAAGAAATTTCCAAAAAACTTCAATAATGAAACAACAATAGAAACAAATAGATATCCAATGTACCGGCGAAAAGACGATGGAACAAAAATAATTTATGGTAGTAAAAATTGCAAAAGGGTAGTCGATAACAGATATGTTGTACCGTATAATCCATATCTACTATTGAAATTCGACGCTCACATCAATATCGAAGAATGCTTAACAGTACAATGTATTAAGTATCTATTCACATATTGCTATAAGGGTTACGATTGTGCCTATATTGAATTGAAAAGTGCAGGCATCAACTATAAAATCCAATTGAATGACGATGATGAATACGATCACGACGAATTCAAACAATACATCAATACAAGATATTTGTGCCCACCGAAAGCGATGTAGAGATTGAATAAATATGAATTATATAATATGTGACATACGATTATACGTTGAAACAATGATACAACTTTGACAGCATACTTTGAACTAAACAGAGACGACGAACAGGCCAGAGAATATCTCTATCATGAAATGCCAATCCATTATACTTTTGACACAACATTGAAACAATGGCATGTACGGAAAAGTAGCAATAAACGAGTATTAAGCAGAATCTATCTCGTAAATCCTAAAGACCGCGAACGATATTTCATTAGATTATTACTTCCAAATATGAAGGAGCTACTTCGTTTACGGATTTGCGCAAAATTCACGGCGTAAAATATGAATCGTTTTATGAAACAGCGAAAGCCAAAAATCTAATAACTGAAGATGAAGAATGGAACAGATGCTTGGAAGAAGCGTCGCTAGTTAGATTTCCAACCGCACTGTGTGAATTGTTTGCATTCATCTGTGTATTTCATAATCCAATCAATGCTCGAGAACTATATGAAAAATATAAGCGTCATTTTTACCATCCAAAATATGACTCGGAAGTAAGAGAAAATTCTGCACTCAATAGGATCAACAAAAATTTAGAAGTTCATGGACACACGTTAAGTCATTTTCGTTTACCAGAAATAACCAAGTATCTAGACGACGATGATAATGAATTAACAACTAATCAATGACAAAGACTTTCACACCTTGCAATATAAAATAGATTCGTTGAAATTCAAGCAAAAAGAAATATTTGATAGAGTATTAGGATGTTTAACAGGACAAATTCGACAAAAATGTATCTTTATAGATGGGCCAGGTGGAACTGGAAAAAGTTATTTACTGAATGTACTAATTGAACATTTGGAAAATATAAATGTAAAGACTATATGTGTAGCTTGGATAGGAATAGCAGACAATTTTACCGGTGGTTCAACATGGTAGTCGTACAACAATGATAGAAAATTCTGTAAAACATTGTTATCTATGGCCAGAATTCTATCGAATGACACTCAGCGAGAACTTGCGAGTTACAGACAATGACGAATCATTGAAGAAATTGCTTTTATCAGTTTGTGAAGGAAAACCTTGTAGCGAATATGAAGAGAAAAACGAATTAATGAAAATTCCACATTCTATGATTACCAATAAATAAGACATCATCAAGGAGATATTTGGCAAAGTATTAAAACTCAACGATACGACATTGAATAATAAAGTTATTTTAGCTTCTACAAATAAGGACGTATTGGATAGTAACAGCGAGATATTAGTTATAATGGAAGAAAAGTACACAGAATACTTAAGTACTGATACAGCAGAAGATGATAATGGTAAAAATATGGAATCAATAGTACCACATAAATTTTTAAATACAAAGACGCCAAATGGACTCCCACTACGATTGAAAGTAGGCGCTGTGATAATTTTATTGAGGAATTCAAATATAAGTGAAGGACTGTTTAATGCTACCAGGATGGTTATTCAAAACTTGAGAAAATACTCGATTCAAGCCAAGATTACAAGTGGTACCATGCTGTCGTAATGAATCGTTAATATATTTCCAGCTTAATGCCTCCTTATAGCCATGGACGAATGTTGATGAAGTAATCTCACATAGCCTTATTTATACGAAGGCAATAGTGTCAAAACATAGCCTTATTGATACGAAGGCAATAGTGGCACAACAAAAAAATGACAGCTTATTTTTTTTAATGTGGCCACCGCGCCCTCGCGAGTTGCCGGTTTCAAGCCCGGACATAATCACAGAGGAAAAAAAGATATTGCATGTAACAATATTTTTCCAGGGGCCAGGGTGACTCCCAGGTCGACGGGGCACCATCCACAGGAAAAGTCACCCGGTGTTCCACGATATCACAAAAAATCACCAGGTATTCCAGAAGACGATGTCCAGGTGCCAGAGTGACTCCCAGGTCGACGGGACATAATCCACATGAAAAGTCACCAGGTTTTCCATGATATCACAAAAAATCGCCAGATGCTTAACGATATTCCCGAAAATCCCATAGTGCTCCAGAAGACGATGTCCAGTTGCGAGGGTGACTCCCAGGTCGACGGGACTCCACCCACGAGGAAGGGCACCAGGGTTCCCACTATATTCCCGAAAATCCCCAAGTGCTTCAGAAGACGATGTCCAGGTGCAAGGGCGACTCCCAGGTCGACGGGACACCATCCACAAGAAAATTCACCAGCTGTTCCGCGATATCCCAAAAAATCACCAGGTGTTCCAGAAGACGATTTTTAGGTTCCAGGATGACTCCCAGGTCGACGGGACACCATCCACGAGAAAGGGCACGATATCCCAAAAAATCACCAGATCTTGCAGAAGACGATGTCCAGGTGCCAGGGTCACTCCCAGGTCGATGGGACACCATCCACGAGAAAGGGCACGATATCTCAAAAAATCACCAGATCTTGCAGAAGACGATGTCCAGGTGCCAGGGTCACTCCCAGGTCGATGGGACACCACCCACGAGGAAGGGCACCAGGGTTTCCACGATATTCCCGAAAATCCCCAAGTGCTCCAGAAGACGATGTCTAGGTGCCAGCGTGACTCCCAGGTCGAGGGAACACCATCCACAAGAAAAAAATCACCAGGTACTCCAGTAGAGTCCAAAAATAAAAAAATTTTATCATGTTGGACCAAGGAACGACGGAACGTTGTGGAACACCATGGTCACTTAATAGTACCAACATATAGATATTATACATAGAGTGGGGGACACGTACCAAAAAGCGTCACGCAGGTAGAAAGAGATAGAAGATGAAAGACCTTTTTTTGTCTTTGTTTAGTAGCGCATGCGCAGAACGCATACACAATGCACAGTTGCGATAACCAAACTTTTATCGTACAGTTGTTGTCATGAAGTCCACGTTTGTCAGTGTTTATTGTCAGAGATGAGCTGTTCAAGAAGAATGAGATAATTTGTTGATTGAAGTGAAGGACCCTCCATATTCAAATTATCTAAGAAATACGATCGGCTGAGGTCCAAGCCCTCAGCCGATCGTATTTCTTAGATAATGAGATAATTTGTGTTACAGCCGTTCGCCTCTATCGTTTGAAATAATGCGCAGCATTGTGCGTACGCACGGTTAAACAAAGACAGAGAGACGTCCCATATCTTCGTTCTTTTTCTATTTCTGTGACATTTCCACTTACATGTGTCCCTATGCCCCCCCCCCCTCCACCCACTCTATGTATAATACCTCTATGAGTACCAATGGATAACTCACAATACCCACTAACCATCCATCATTATAGATTTCGATGATAACCATTACGGCGGCCCATTGGGCAAGAAAACCCATATTGGACAGAGGAACGCGGAACGCGTAGAAAATGCAATTTCCATTTTCATGGTAAACCATAGCCTTTATCTCGGACCATGACCATGGAAATGGACATATGATGATATTAATGGATAGCTCTCGGTGCCGCCTAACGATTAGTGGTTTCAGATTTTGATTCGAACCATCATGGGCGAGCCATTGGACAAAGAAGCGCAAGGTCAACGCGAAAAATCGAGCGTTAGGTTTTTCGGACGCCTCACTTTAATATAATAGATAGAAGACTAGCGGGACCTACCTCCATCGCTAACGCTCACTCGGCCATACGCTACTTTTTTATAGATTTTATCAAAAAAGCAAAAATTTCTAATATAAGGCCATAAAAATAGTACATACGTACGTAATTAAAACATATAAAACTTTGCCACTTTCTCTAGGCAAAATTTGTTAAAATTAAATTTAAATTTTATAAATTATGGATTTACTACTATTTCATTCTTATACTTCAAATACAAGTAAACTATAATTGTTCATTAATTACCATAGTCGCATACCAATCATAACAATGCTTATTATTCATTTTATTATAGAATAATTTATTAAGGGGCAGTGAGAGGTCCATATAGGTTACATAGTTATCGACATGTTTTGTAGTATCCTTTTCAGTCATTCAATTTTGAACTTTTTGTAAATATTAGTAGCATCCACCATTCAGGATCACTGAAGGAACGGTGGATGCTTATGGTATTTACAAAAAGTTCAAAATTGAATGTTTGAGAAGGACTCTTTAGGACTGCCGATAACAGATCACTGTAATCGGCTACCACCTCCCCTTAATAATAATTATTATGGTTGTCTTGGGTATATTCAAACTGATTATGGAACAGATTATGGAACATACAATATGGTCAATTGTATGTTCTAAATATCGAAATAGCCACGGCTGAACGCAAAAGCTTAAAATGTAATAATGAAATAGATCCAATTTTATTACAAGAATTGGATAAAATTATTAGAGATAACAATCCGTATGCCAAAGCTTATAAAATAACGCATGAAGTGGAAAAAGAAAAATTACAAAAATGTACAAAAATTGGTATCGAACCACGACCAGTTGCAATGTCAATAACACGGGAGCAAAACTTAGATAAAAACAGATACAATGTACCTACATGCAATGAAGTTGCGATGGTTCTTGTTGGAGAAGACGGTCAACCGCCAGTTGATCGTGACATTGTCATCCATGCTAAAAACGCTAAACCCAGAAGTCTTCCGATTTTAAGTACACATACAGACCCACTAACAGGCAAAAATAATCTATCACATTCACAATTTTACAATTACAGAATGAGCGATAGAAATTGATTCAATCCATACCTAAACTTAGGAAAAATCACACAGAAAGCAACAATTGATGCGTTTGTAAAAGTTGAATCTTCAAGATTGTAAGTAGATACCTCTCACTTGGGGCAGACATAGCGTCAGCAAAAATTGCTTGCGCGCGCTACCTGTAGCCAGGTGAGAGGCAGTGTATGTGTGCTGTATATGTCAGCGACCTATTATGTAATGATTACTCAAGTTACCATTCGGCCTTGGCAATGCGCTGATGACGCGCGC
>JAWWMK010024742.1:0-16200 GCA_035047105.1 Galeopsomyia nigrocyanea
ACACACACACACACACACACACACACACACACACACACACACACACACACACACACACACACACACACGCACGCACAAATACAAGAGAGCATATACGCACATTATACGTACAGCGAGAATGGTGGTGCAATGCGCGCATGTGGTCGGGCGCGTACGAGGCAACGAATTAATATATCCGCTTTTTAATCCCAATGTAGAAGTTTAACCCGGTTCGGAGAGAGAGAGAGAGAGGCCGAGCCCGAGAAATGAGATAACGCTCGCCGGGGCCACGCGACAGGAAGAGCCTCTTCAGCCGCGGCCGCCAAGCAGCTTCCCTCTCCTCTTCATCTCTCTCCTTCTCTCAACGAAACAAAAAAAAAGCACTCCTCTCTCTGTTTTCAATCTCATTGCTCTCTTTATCTCATTTTTTTGTGCCTTTCTCGGTTGAATTAAGCAGATACGCGCTGTAGCGTACTTGTATATACGTACTGCGGCTGCCTTTATTTGCGTTTATTTGTAGGCGCGCTCTCGGCGACTGTGCGGATAATCGGCTAATGGCGCGAGTAGTCTCTCTGCGATTAATCAATTAGAGGGGCCCGGAGACGACTGCTGCCGCCGCCGCCGACGCTGCCTCTGACCTCCTCGAAATTCTGGGTGTTCTTTTCTGCCTCGCTGCTATTATAGCGACTTTTTTTCATCCGCTCAACAATTTTATTATTCGCTGAATTACATCCTCTTTCGCTCTCCGCGCAAGCAAACGACTGCAAACTATATACGTGCATGAGTCGCGGCTACATATATTTTTTTTTTTTGAAGAAAAGAAAATAAGAGAATTTTTGTTTTGTTTCATTTGCTGTCTCGCTCGTCCCTTTTTCGCTGCACTTTATTCGATTTCTCGCTCTCGCTCAAGCGGGTGACCGATGAAGAATCGGCGCTGTGTATATAAGTGCGGTCATCGTTGAAGGAAGGAGAGAAAAATGGGCTGCCAAATGAAGATCGCGCGCGTGCACGCGTGCAGCTCCAGAGAAAGAGAGAGAGAGAGAGAGGGCACAACATTATAATCTAGTCGGGGGTTTATTTTATGGCGTGTAATCCCCCGTGTCGAGGTGCGAAAGGCCCGTAACTCTTTTGTTGGCACCGCGGGGTGTCGTTCTCTTGCTCTCTATATCGAGCGAACGCGCGCGCGCGCGAACACGCGGCATCCAAAGCAACCACTAACTAATTCCCCACCGTGAATGCCACGACTTTTTCAGTCGCATTCGACTCTTTCTTTTTATGCCCGCTCTCTCTTTTTTTTTTATTTCTTCTTAGCTGCACGGACACGCGAGTTCTTCCTCGGCTGCGACGAATTTACGCGTCTCTCTCACTCTCTCTCTCTCTCTTTCTTTTTCTTATGCCTCTCGAGTAAAATTTTTATTCGCGCAGGTGTGGCCTCGTGCGCGCGGATATTATATCTTTTTCTCTCTCTCTCCGGGCTCAAAGCGTCGCTAATCGAGAGCGCACGCTGCCGAGTTATAAAGATCCAAAGGTGAAAAAAAAACTTGGTATATATAGTTATAATTTGTAGAAGAAGCATCTTGCAGGGTATATATATATATATATATACATATATATAGTCTAAGTAGATAGAGGAAGTATGCTGTTTGCGAGTGAAAAGGCGGTTGCAATTGGCGTGGTGCGCAGAACAAAGCAAACGGTGCATGGGACAAGTGCAGCGTCTGCATTTCAATTCGCGCGACGAATCAGTTGGGCGCGTTAAAGGTTAAAGTGGAGCTGCTGCTGCTGCTACTGATGTATGGCAAAGACTACACACGCGAGACTATATACTATACTGCTGCAGCTATACGAAAATGATCCGTCTCCGGTATACTGCTGCTTCACTTCTTCCTGCGCGGCGCGTGGGCGGCTACTTTCTGCGTACAAACAAAGCTCGCAGTTATGTAGAGAAATGTATACTCTGCGACTTATTGCGCGCGGCGTCGTTGATAAAAATTGACTTTGCTGTCAAAACAGAGCCGTGTGACGAACGACGGGTTTTTTTTTCAACAATACTAATTCACTTGGATACGCTGAAAGCCTAGTGTACGGTATATATAGGTCCAAGGGTAGAGCGCTGCGCAAAAACCAGCTGACATCTTGATTCGATGACGCGCTTCTATCGTTAATTAGCATGAAGCCCGACGAGTGAGCATATAGCCGCAAGTTGTGGGGTTGCCGGCGAGAGCAGCGGGACAACAAGCGCCCCTATATCGCCAAGCAAAACCCTTCAACAAATCGTGTCTCGCTCATAAACAACGATAATGAAAACAATGACTCGAGCGCGCGCGCCTGATCTTATCCCTCCCCCCTATATACGAGTACACGCGATAATGCGACAGTGCGGACGATAATTTACCAATTTTTTTTTCTTCTCCAACTTCTTTTTTGTTTTTTTTTTTTTGGCTGTTGTTGTGTGTATGATCGCGGGGCCTCATGGCTTATTGTTGTGTGCACTGGTATATGTATATAGGTGCGGTAATGTATCGAGACGAGCCGAGACGAAAGGCAAAAGTCACCCTTCGGCGACGCGGGCACCGTGACTAATCGATGAGCACGCAGCCATACGCACACACACATGCATACTCAACTTCTGATCTCTCTATCTCGCTGCGGCTATATATATATATATATATATATATATATACGGCTCTCTCGCCCATTGTAAGCATTCAACATAGTCAGCCTCGAGTCTTTCTGCGGTAGGCTCTGTCGTCGTCTTTGCCGCTACGCCAGCGCAACTTTGTTGCACTTTTATTGCAGCGAGAGCGCGAGTAAGATGTATTAAGGATAGATCGATTCGTTCTAAAAACAAAAGAAAAACGCTCTCTGACGAGTGTTCAGTTTATAAACGATATCCCTCGTTGGATATAATTGCCCTTAACCATCACCGGAGCAATTCATCATTCTCATTTAGCGCTGTCCAACTGATTTCGCGTCGTCGTATCCCGCGCGTGTGTGTACGAGCCGCAGCACTTTTGACAACTTCTCGAAAAATAGAAATACTCGCTGATCGCCTTTTTTACACATCGATCCTTTGATTTACTTTGTTCGTTGTTGTCGAATGCATTTAATAGGGCGATGTACGTGATGCGGGAGGAGAAAAAAAGCTGCGAATCTGGGGTGCGACCGGGTGTGTATATGTGTGTCGCCGAGTGTAAACTGTTTACGGGTACTGCTGCTGCCAGAAAGAGAGAGAGAGAGAGAGAGAGAGAGAGAGGAGAGCAAATCGACGGAATAATGAAGCGGGCTGGCGAGATCAGCAGCGCCCTGCAAGTCCGCGAGCTTGGCTGCGAGTGCGAGAGTGCGGTGGACCGTAAGAGCCCGTGCTCCGCTCTCTACGGTTTCCCATGACGACTTTAATTTCGTGAGGCATTGTTCGATTATACCTCCATGCGTGTAAGCTTTTGCGATTTCACTCGCGGACACGACCCCCATTGCTCTTTACAAGTCATATATCCAATGGCGAGCACACCAGCGAGCGAGCGAGCTTTACATTGGAACGTTTGACGTTTTCGCGAGCGATGCATAGTTGCGGGAGGAAACGTTGCTTGAACTTGCGGCAGAGCAGATGCGCTAATTAGCGCGAGGCCGAAGCTGTGGCGAGTAATAGTCGCGGGGCAAAAAATATAAATAAAGTCGAGACGAGATGCAAGGCGTGTGGCGCTTATTGAGCGACCAGCTGCGCTTACGCGCGCGCGCTTCCAATCATCGCTCTCGTTACTCTTCTCCTCGACTCATTCGGACGCAGAGCAGAGCAGATCTCGCGCCCGTGTCAGTCAGTCGTTCATTCATTCATTCATTCACTCGTTCATTCACTGCTGCTCCGCGGCTCTGCGGCTCTGCGGCTCTGGCTCGTTCATTCATTTCTTCATTCATGCGCCGCGCGATTCTACGATCTCGGCAATTAGCAGCTTCATTCGAGAATCATGGCGCGAGAATGCCTCGCGAGTCACCCACTTGCGCCCTCCGAGCTTACGCTATTTACGTCTCGCTCTCTCTCTTTCTCATTTTTATTGTCTCTTCGACTCGTGCCTGCGCGCGGCTCTTAATTGCCGCGACAGATTTTTTCGGCGAGCGGACGTGCCGCCGCCACTGCCTCCTCCTTCAATTTCTCCGAAGCAGCGCGAAATTGTGCTGTGTGGCACACCCGCGCCAAACCGCGGGGAGACTGCGTGCCTTCTTCGCTTCGGCACTTGAGACCATTTAATACCGCGCACGCCTCGACAACGGAGGCCCGCTTATTTTTCTATTTTTTTCCGATGAGCGCTCGTGGACACATTTGTATACTTATTAATGAGGTACACCTTTTTTCAGCTGACGCTTGCTTCTATATAGCCGCAGTCGTTCGACTTCGAGTTTAACTGCAATGTTTATCGTGCATCATTTTATCCATACAATCTTACGATCTTTTTCGTTGTACGTATTATTAGAAGTTGAGATTATTGAACTAAGAATTAAAAAAAGGAGTTGGTAATTGTTTTTCTGGCTTTTGGATGAGTATGGGCCTTCAATTATCTTTATATAACTGCCGAAACGCATTTTGAAAAATTCCAGTGTAGATAGATAATTGAGTGATATTGGTTTGTATAGAACTTATGGTTACTTGAAGCTATTTCCCTTTGTTTTTTTTTTATTTTTGTGAAAATTGTTAATTTCTATTACATATGTTATACGAAGAATCGAATAATCTCTTCATGTACAGTATTTTATGAATTAATGAAATTCAAAGATACGCATGACTCATTGGAAAAAAAAACAAATTGAAAATTAGATAAATATGTTTTGAAGGTTTAAACAAGAACTTTGTGGTGGACCATTGATCCAAAACTTATAAATATAATATTTTTTTTAATAATTAATTTGTTAAAAAATTAAATAAATATTGTCGAGAATGAATACATAATTTCTTCAAGGAGCAATGCTGTTCTATATATATAGTTGAACTGAACATTGTCTCAGAGACTTAAAAGGTATCCTTTTGATTGGCGTCGCACATTATGTTATAACGTAGATGTGCGCACGGACCCCACACACAGAGTCCAACTATTTAAATTGCACGAATTACAATCTTGATTAAGCAATAAACCTCAGTCAATAATTATACACACGCTGCGAAAGACTGCTCGCAGCCTGTGTGGTATGCTTTAACGAAATTTCGCCAATTGATCTGCCCACTATTTAATAGACCATCTGCTCTTTTACATTGAAATAATTGAATTAGAAAATTATGAATACTGATTATAAACATGAAGTAGTGAAAGATAAAGATTTGCCTTAGCAACTCGATAGATAGTTCGGAGGAGAATTCACTGAAAATTATCGCGGGTAAGAAAGAGAGAGGAGCAAAAAAAAAAAGAAAAAAAAAGGAGCAAAAAAGAGAGCGCGGCGCGTGCGGTTCAATTAGAATAATCAAAAGAAATAATGATGATGGTGCATGACAATTATTATTATCCTTGCGACAAACAAGCTGGTAGCCCGTTTTTTTAATTAGAGAGTAAGCGGAAGCGGAATTGCCGTTTCTGCGGCTGCTCGTACTCGTCGTAGTCGTTGTCGTCGTCGTCGTTGTTCTTTTTTACTTTGTCGGTATTTAACGAGCTTTTCGGCGCTCGAGCTCGTTGTTATGTAGAAATTTATTCCTCTTGAGATCAAAGCGTGTGGGCTTTTATTTCATAGTCCGGCTTCACTAAACGACCCAGCGCATGTATATGTACCAATGAATCTAATTGCTATACGTTGTTTACTTTCCTTAATCAAAACAAATTATCATATTTTTTCGGGCATTTCCTCTTCAGCTATACCTTACTTTTTATATGCGCTACGCGATGCTCAACTCTTATACGACATACGGAAAGACGTTGTAAATTGTGCGTGTACTACATACTGAATATCTAGGATTTAACAATCACAATAAAGAGAAGAATGCAAACTTCAATGTTTGAGGGGGTGAATTAAGCGAACGTGACAGGGGTGAAATCATATGAGCTTACACTATACGTTATCAAAAAAAAAATCGTTCGTCTAAACTTTGATAAATATTGCTATAAACTCGTGCAGAATTATACTATTTATGTATGTCGAAGCCCTGGAACGAAACGGGGTAAGGTATAAGTAAATCAAACAAAGATTACGTATACACAAAAAAAAGCGAGCAAGTGCGCTTATATAGGCTCGGAAATGTTGAGCAAACTGTTTGAGCTCAGTCGATTTGCTAAGTGGCTACTCGCGTGCAGCTGCCTTATATACTCCGCTGCGACAATTCCACGGTCATTACCGAAATATCGATTTTTATATAGCTGCGCGCGCGAGAAAAAGGAGAGCGAGTTGTATGGGCTATTTCGTTTTATATATAAATTGTTCATCGAGTGTTATTACGATTGCGCTCTCGAGCGAGCAGCCAGGCTTAAGAATCATAATAACTCTTTTTTCAAAGCTTTCTGCTGCTGCTGCTGCTCTCGGGCTGCGCGCTTTAATGTATATACACGTACTTCGAGTGGCAGCAAATGGCCAAGGAGAGCAAAACTCTTTCTCTCTTCGCGAGCGTGTATAATATGCGTCGTTCGCGTTTGAATTCGAAGCCATTATTGCTCATTTTTTGCTCATTTGACAATTTATCGTTAGCGAATAGCAAAATTAGCATTTTCCCACGGATGACATTTGAAAGTGCGCGAGTTGCCGAACGAGCGAGCGCAAATGTAAAAGCTGACAGGCGTTTTTCGGAATTGAAATAAATGACTGAAAATATTCGGGCTTGTGTGCAGTGGGTGGCACGCGCCGGCGGCGGCAGCGGCGGCGGCGCAATAATGCCGTAACTTTAATATAAACGGTTGAGCGCGGCACTGCGTATAACAGGAGTACCGGAAGGGACATCAGCCCGAGTGTCACTCGGTCATTTAGGCACACTTTCGCCCATGCGAGCGTCATCTGCGCGCGTACGCACGCTAAATACTATGTTGATCCTTTTTTTCAATTCGCTTCTCCTCCCTTCGCCGACTAATTGTATGTGTACGCTGCGAGGACTTAAAAGCGGCCGTATAGTGCAATGTAAGAAGCCCGATCTCGTCACAACATAATTACGCTTTTACATCATATATACATATGCAAATAGTCGCAACGGTCGATCGATGCATCGATCATAAATAAATCAAGTACGCACGCGCGATTGAATTGAACTTCCGGTGCAGCGACTAATTTTATTGGCGCGATCTTGCGGAGGACTGGAAAAGTGATTGAATCATCCATTAATTTCATAGATCTGCGAATGATGAATCACCGTGCGTATACATACATATACGCAGCGCGCAGCATCGCAGCATCGCCGCATCGCAGCAGCTCGAATCAAGCTATATATACTCGAATGGCTTTGAAGCGCTTTATTATCGCCGCTAAAATGCAATCGCGTGACTACTCGTTTAGTTAGGCGACGCGCGGATGACCTATTTTACCGCATGGACGGCAAATGATAACGAGGCCCGCGTTCCGAGCTATGCGTGCATAGGTTCTTATCCGTCATTTTCAGCGGCACACACACACACACACACACACACACACACACACATGCAGAGTACTCTACTGCCAGTCCTAATAATCTCATGATTGCACTCGTCAGATGCTGACCAAATGGCTGTGGAGCAGAACGTTTTTCGACTTACACAGTTACGTTACTAGATTTTTAGTCGAGGAGATCGAGAAGAACGAAAAAAAGGAACCTGTTGTTGGTGATTCGGCAGCGAAAGACCCTTCTATATATAGTAGCGCAACACGATTGGTGAGCGCCGATAAAAGGGAGAGCGGAAACCCTGCTTTGACTAAACAATGCCAGGAACACACACACACACATACAGCCACAGGCAATTAAAGCTCTGCGCTTGCCATTCTGCTGTTTTCATTATGAGGCTTCGCAATCAATCATCGCCGCAATTTTCAGATATTACTCTACCTCGTAAATCCTACATTGAATTTCATATGGTGCAACTATAAGTTTTCCTATTATATATATAGTTTCTTTCAGACCTCGCTTTTAATGCCTTTGCGTAGTCGTGTAAGATCGTGTTATTGGGGATTTTTTTGTTCGTTGTAAAGCCAACGAGAAACGAGTAATTGTGCGGCTTTTGTCGTGGTTTTATTGAAAGTGATGGCAACGGATGGGCAGCGGATGCGTCGGCGGCGGCGAGGAGGCGCCTGGAAAATGCCCGTATGGCGCGTTTCAATTGAAGAATCGTGTCACACCGGATGCTATTCGGATGCGGCTTTGCGCTGAGTCAACTAATGAACTGCGGAAATAGGCCAACGAACGGCGTTGATTGTTTCAATTAGTAGGTGCTGCTGGTGATGCTGCTCCGTCTTTGACCAGTTATAAATTCTGTTGGGCTGCACTCCTTCTCCATTCTCCCTTCATGTCGCATTTCGCTAACCTTACACACACTTACACGTATCTAAATGCAGCAAGTTCTCTCCCAACAACTATTCGTTATCACATCACGATTTAACTTGGTTCCATTTCTACAACTGAAATCCCCATTCATAATATTTTCAATAAATGTTCCATCATGATTATACACGTCTTTTAACCGCAGAATGCTTTCATTTGCTTTTTGCAATCCTATTTAGACGGAATAACATAAAAAAATACTATTACAAAGCGAAATATTAGCTGCGGTTCAATAAATTTTATCTTAAGACTCCGTTTTTTTTCATTAATAATCCTTTGATCATTTTTGTTTTGTTTTATTACGGTAAAATTCATCTGAATTAATTCAATTCAATGCTTCAATTGTTGAAAAAAGAAGTTTTAGTTGTGACAACGTAATTTGATATACCTTATGCGCTATTGTGATCGACAGTTTTTTTGGCCTAAAACTCACATGCACACACAAAAAAAAAAAGTACGTACGAGATATATCATGTAACTGGTTTTTAAGCCTTTCCAAGCCATCCGTTTGCATTGGTTCCGCTTGTGTGCAGCGCCGTTTAATATAGAGACGCGCGCGTTATTGAGCGGCTACCCTCGCATAAAAGAAGTGCAAATCAATAGTTGCTCGTTAATCGCAGGCTGTCAAAAAAAAAGCCTCGATTGTCCGCTATTACTGAACTTATATGCGGTATAAGAAATAAACTGTTATAACCTCGGTTATAACAAAGTGAAAAAACTTTTTTGTTCTTAAATATATTTTTTCATATATTCTCTGTTGTTATTTTTTTGCATTATTGTTTATTTCGGATTAAGCAACTTCATAATTTATCTATTTTTCAGTTAATAATATAAATATATTTTGCATAATTCCCTCGCTGGGATCAATAAATATTGAACTTGAAAAGAGATTAACACAAATTTTGTCGTTCATAATAGGCTAACTGAATCAAAGTAGCCGTAGAAATTATTTTCTTTGAAAATTGAACTGTTTCACGAATTGACTTACAGGAAAACTCGATTTCGCTTTACATACTTGAAAAACGAAAGGAAATGTGAAAATGCAAGAAATATAATAGTTGTACACATCTGTGATTAAATGATGATGCGAAAATTCGGGCCTACTAGCTTCGGCTAATATTTTAGAAGAGTCATTTTCACAGCACATAGATTCAATTGAGTCAGATGAGACGAGTTTTGGCTTTGTTTTGTTGAATTCAGGGATATTAAAAAAAATGGCTTTCAAAAAAAGAAAAAAAAACTTGAGTCTCAAAGATGAAAAAGAGTGTAGACACCAAGATGATTTTTGACGATGAGTGATTGCACGAATAAGGGAGAGCAAATGTCGCGCGAGTTTACGAGGCAGTTCGCACTGGCCGCAGCAACTGATAAGCGTTGAGCGTCAGGCTCGCCGTGGGAGATTAGCTCATCATCCGTTAAGTGAGAGTAAGAGCAAGAGAGCAAGAGAGAGAAACTATCACAGTGGTCTCGCTTCAACAAATCTGCTCGAAGCGCGTATACGCTTATATGCGTGGTGCAGGCTTGCGTCAGTTTCGCGTGGTTGCGCGGCCAATTTTCGCGATGGACTATATCCTTGAAAGTCGCTGTAGCACGAGCTCCAAATTGAAACTAATCGAAAGGCACTGATAGAGCGAGAGATGGAGATAGGGCACTTGGCTTTCCATTAAACTGGAAGAGCTGGTACAGGATAACGAGATAACGAGCGTAAAAGGAGGATCTCCAACAGAGTTGTTCGGCCACAATCGTTGATCCATGATGACGATCAGTCCCCTCGAGTTGAAGGTACACGCTTGTTCGATGGTGTTGGCTGACTGGCTGGGCAATTGTTGTATGTTGGGCCTGCCTATTGCAACGAGGCTTGCACTGTAAAGGAAGCCTGCTATATGCTCTCTCTTTCTCTTTCTCCCGATTGAAACTAGTCGCCGCCCCATATCGTCCCCATTTGCTCCCATTGCTCTCCGCGTCACCCTATACACATGTACGTTCTCTCTCTCTCTCTCTCACTCTCGACACAGCGCTGCATCAACAACGCGCCAACCCCAACTGGAAATATAATGTAACGCGCCAAAATCTATTGACAACACGAACACACACTCACATACACAAGCGATCCCAACCATTAACCCCACATCTGTGTGTGTATGTGTATTACGTACCCTGTATGTACGCGCGCTAACCGCAGCCCAACATTATATCGCTTAGGCTCAATCCCACCGACAGACTCTCTCTCTCTCTCTCTGCTCTCTCTTTCTTTCTCGCCTACCGTTTTCCCTGTCTAATACGCTCTCCCAACTCTTCACTTCTCTCTCCTTTATTGCTCCGCAGAATAGCAGCAACTTTATTCAAGATGGCGATGTCAAAACACCCCCCGCTCGTGTACATGTACACTAATACAATAATAAATGCAACTTACACTTTCGAGTATTTTTCACTTATACCATGCTCTTTTCTTTTTTCACTGTAAATAGATCAATTGAATAATTCAGTGTTGTAGCTAGCGACCAACTAAACTTACACGAAGCAGCGACGAACAAGAAGAAGAAGAAGAAGAAGAAGAAGAAATACGAAAGCTATAATTGTCAGGCGCAACACCGCGCACGATCAAATTATGAGTGAATAATGCACGAGCGAAAGCACAAGTAGTTACACTATCTATATAACCATTGTCAGTATAAGATGTCGTTGTGTGGTGTTACGAAACCTATATATGTATATACGAGCGGACGCGAAAAAAAAAGAAGAGGGAAAAGTGTATATAAGAGCGAGCCCAAGTCAAACACATCGCAAGCCAACGAGGCGTCGCGCGCGAAATTACGTAACACCTATATAGGCACCCGTAATTGCAAAATTGCATTAAACTTTCTAACAATACCGAGACGACGGAAAAATAGAGAGAGAGAGAAACAAACAGCAATAAAGTATACGAATATTATCGAGTGAGAGAGTGGATGGTTAAATATATATAAAGATGCGAAAGTGAGCGCGCGAGACAAAGTAAATACCTTGGACGTGCATACCATAAGCGAGGAGGCACTTGCCACTTGGGCCAATTGGCCGCAGCCTAAGTGTTTACCGTCCCCTTGCTCGCGCGCAAACGCTCTACGTGAAGTTATGCTGCTGCTGCTGTGGCTGCGGCTGCGACACGCGGCTCCTACACATCTTTTCGACGCAGCAGCTGCTTATTGTTCTATACGGTGCACCTTCCAAACACACACACACACACACGCAGATCCAATCGCGCACAGATGAGTCGACTGTGGACAGGCGTACGCGCAGTTATTGCACGCGCAACCTATTGATCTTATATACCAACTACATATTATTATACGAACTAACCTCAGCTCTGAATCTGCCAGGGGAAAAAATCCGATATTACTAGTACTAGAAGGTCTGCAATTCATGCTCAAATAATGCACCCTCGCGTAATATCTACGTAAAGACGGATCGATGCAACTTTGTCTGCAAGTCGCAACGAGAGAGCGAAGAGGCAAATCACCGGTAAGTAAGTGATGTTACCTGGCGAAAATCTTGAAGGAGTTTAGTGGCTGCGTGCAGCGAATAACAAGTAGATAGTCAAGTGGGGCTGCAGACTTGAGCATGACTGCACGTCGTCCGCGCGACATGCGTGAATGGGGGGTTCCAGGCGATAAACAAACAATTTTGTTATCAGGCCATTCTTATCTGCGTCTTCGGCACGTTGCGTATATATATATGTACGTGTGAGCGTTGCGCTGGCGCGCGCATTAATTCCGGGGCACGCAGAACGGCATGCATGCTCACGACTCTCGGCAATTCTGCCCTGTTGATGCTGCTGCTGCTGCTGTAGCATGTATAGAGTACGCGATGGCACCGACGAGAGCTGCCTCCTTCAAAAGCGCGCGCTCTTTCTCTCTCTCTCTCTCTCTCGAGAGAGAGAGTGAGCGGCCGACCATTATCTTATTTACGCCTCATTGTCTCAATGCGTATATGATGCTTGCGATGCTGCCACGTACGTGATGCAGTCTCTCGCTATTACTCTTCGCTTCTCTCTTCTTTCCTCTCTCCTTGCTCCCTCTATTACTCTAGCCGATCGCACTTTGCTTAAACAAACTTATTGCTCGCGCGACCTTATCTCATGGCCAAACATCGCGAATATGCTTCTCAACTTTGTTCAGACCAGGCGCGTGCTCTTCGTCTAATCGGTCACATGCATAAGTACACATCATTTTTTGGCCCTAGTTTGGTGATGCACCGTCACCCAAACTGATCGAGAGTAAAACTTCATTCTCGAATACGTGATGCGAAGACAAGTGATATTACATATGGGTATAGACATCATTAGACATCCAGTATATTGGTGTTCTCATGTGACATTCTCATCGAGACAAATCATAGTTATTACAACACAAATTGTACTGTCTATAGTATTGATGGCATCATTTTTTTCACAATTTTCTTTAATATATTTCAATGAATATTAAGTGTAAGTGCTATAAAATGTATGATTTAATTATTTTACTCCGATCATTCATCACTGATCTTATATCAAAAATAATTCATGTACGCTTAACGTATCCTCTTTATTTGCAGTCACATGTTTAACAATTTTATTATGGACGCAAAATTATGGTATACCTGAAATTTACTATAGATACATTTTTAACTATATTCTTCAAAATTTTTGCCATTCAAGTACAATGATACGGATTTATAAGTGATTCAAACTCACTTTAATAATATTAAAGATTAAGCTAAGTTAAACTTTATATCTATATCGAAATTATATATAATCGAAACTATATTACTCAGCGTATTTGTATTGTAAAAGAAGAATATCAACTAATTTCTTACTGAATTATGTTGATTTGACCATCTTTTCAGTCACTCATCATTAGCAGATACGAGTATAATCTCATGAAATAGAAGTTAGATTTTATGCCGATTTTATTAAAGTACGCACGTTCTATATAACTTAAGAATATTATTTTATCAATGAATGTATCTATATTATAGTTAATAAAATTGCTATATCTTCAGCATTCAAAATTACTGAGTAAGCAAAAGATAATGTGGTATAAATTTTATGATTACAAATTTTACAGCAACTTTGAATAATTGAAATTATGAGCGCGTAAAAAGGAATATACTCCAAATTGTTTCATAATTCATTTTTAGTATTTAAAAATGATAATACTTATTATTATGACCATAAAATTCCAAAATATCGATTTGTTCTTAGTTGAAAAAAAAAACTAACACGCTACTCAAGTTTTATTATATATTTGTAAATTAAATAGTTTGACAGTGTGTGGGAAAATTTGTTCAAACTTAACTGTTATTCAATTAATATACTTATAAAAATGCAATTCGTGCAAGGATGTCATCAAAACAAATATGGGGATTTGTGATATTTACCCTGCTAGAAAATATATTAGTGATAGGATAAACTATAGTAAAGTATATAAGATTGAAAGAACAAGTCTAAAGAAAGAATTTCAAAGATTTTGTGCGTTAGAGGATCCAATTAAGTGTGAAAATAAATTAAGTACAAAGTGTGAAAAAAATAATTTGGTTAAAAAAACAACACAATTCAGATAATTATTTTGCTCTTTGTGAATAATTTACTATAAATTAATAAATTATGCAATTTTTGAATAAGCACAGTAAGTTTTTGATTGATACTCCGTAGACAATGTTCCGTCAACTTGAAACGTATTAATATTTATCAAATATGCATCTAAAATAAGATCGATTTATTACATGCCACACAAACGTCTGCTACAAGATGTAAAATTCAGTAACGGTAAAAGTTTTTTTTCTAGTTGAAAGATGTTCAGCAGCTTTCTCTAACGCTTGTTGTGATAATAAAATAGAGAGAACAATATTCCTTCCGTAAATATATTATGTTTGGATACCTAGTTCGGTAAAGGTCCGCGGCTGTTCTGTTGGGTGAAATTTTGGAAGCGAGATCTGTGAATTATGGCTTATGGTTATACCACCGCAATAAAGCAATTTCGTCGACCGCTTGCCTTATTGCAAGAAAATCCGTGTTGAGCCTACCGTTTGGTTTAGCTTGACAAGTTAAATTTTACATGCTATGTGTTGACAGTCGGCGGGTTCTGCCTGTTAATTTTATGACGTACCCTAAACTCGATTTCTCAACAGGCCAACATTTTCGCCTAGCATATTCAATGAAAGCAGATGTTATACCTGCGATTCAAATGTTACCTCGACAGTAGCAAACTTAGTAGCATGCGAAAATGTATGTCCGTGTGACAAGCATACTTGTGATTCAACATAGTTACTATAGTAGTAGAGAATCAAATTCCAACAGTTTTTACTTCCAAAAAATCACCGAACCCGTAAAGTTAAATATAGCACCACGGGTATTTTTCCAACGACTTCACTTTTACTTGACGCTACTCCGAATTTTGTTTACTATTAGAATTGATGATGTACTTGTGCACTTTAATCTTTGTGTTGTGGGTATAATTTTTTTTTTGGCAATGTCAAATTTATAATGAAAAAGTAAAATAAATGAATTTTTTGTCAAAACAGCACAATTTATCGTTTCCATCTACTATTTTCAAGTGATTGTATTCAAGTCAGTTCAAGAAAAGCTAAACATGCAATATTTTTGAAAATGATTTGTAAGCAAAGCATAACATTCAAGTAAATTGTAATAATTTCAAGTTAAAATTCATGCAAGTGACGGTGTGAAGGAGATGGGGTAGAGGATAATTGTAAGCCATTGAAAAGGGCAGATATTTTATAAAAAACTTGGACATTTATTCAATGTACGTGTTTACAACATGTCTTATCTCTCCTCGTTCTGCATTCGAAATAAATCTATATGCATAATTATTTACAGATGGCTTCGATTCGTCGACATCGATAGTATTGCATTAGTACTAATTGATATAATAATAATAATAATAATAATAATACTAATAATAATAATTAATAAAAATCTTTGCAATAATCGTCGTATGTACAAAAGTTCGCAACGAATAATCCAGACGGTACGACGAAGTACCCGGCTATCGCTGATAATCGATTTAGGTATTTTAATAAAGCTTTCAACGTGTCTTATCTACACAAGTATTTACATCGAAAAGTAAAGAGTACTGGACGTACGCGCAACAACAGTATGTACAGGAAAGTGGTGCAACAATAAGTGAAGCAAAGAAATAAAAGAAGAAGAAGAGAAGTGGTGAGAAGTGAGAACTGTACAAGAGTAACAACGTCTTTGATCACTTGTGTGCTGCGATGAGGTCGAAGATGGGTGGCGAGGGTTTACAGTCTCTCGGCCCGGCGACTAGTGCGGCTGCTGGGGCTGGAAGGCGGGCCGGCCTCAGCTCTGCCTGCCCGTGAGCACGGTGATGGGCTTGAGCAGCAGCTGCGGCGTGGCCGGCGAGTGCGGCGAGTGCGGCGAGTGCGGCGAGCGCGGCGACAGCGGCTCGGGACTGCTGCCCGGCGAGGCGGTCGTCGAGGCCGGCTGGCTGAGCTGCTGCTGCTGCGGCTGGTGTTGGTGCTGGTGGTGCTGCTGGTGGTGCTGCTGGGCGTAGAACCGCGACTGCTGCTGGTGGTGCTGGGCGAAGATGGCCGCCTGGTGCTGCTGGGCGGCGAGGCTGCGCAGCGTGGCGTAGAACTCGTAGGGGCTGGCCGCGGCGCTCGGCGGCGCCGGGGCCGAGTAGGCCTGCGGCGCCTGCAGCAGCCGCTCCATGGAGAAGCCCCCGTGGGCGTGCGGCGGGCTGCCGGCGGGCGGCGGCGCG
>JAWWMK010024753.1:0-16199 GCA_035047105.1 Galeopsomyia nigrocyanea
GGCGCATGCGCATTTTCGTGCGACGTTGCCATTCGGTTCGAATTGTTCCAACAGAATATACGGCCCCCGAGTGTACAATACGTATTACTATATATAATTAAAAATTAGAACCGGTAGCGTGAATTTGATGAGCATTCACGATTTTCTGGTAAAAGCTTTATAATTGTATTATACACTATTATTCCCGACGATTGACTCAAACTTTAGAACAAACAACAAACGGAAATGTGTGCTTACATAAACAATTTTTTGTTTCATATTCATCGTTGTTGGGCACCATTTTTATATTTCCAGCATCGTTTTCCTGTAATACAAATTAATTTTTCAAAATAAATTAATAATATAGAATGTTAACTAGCGAGACATTTACAAGATCCATATAATTTACATTGTATGTAGTTTATTTTCTATTCGATGAAAGGAAATCATTATTTTACGTCAAAGTTTAGCATCTATATATCTTGAACAAAATGCAAAATTTCAATTATTTATTTTTTTAGTTTATTTTTTATTTTTATATTAATTTGATGCAAAGTTGTATTATAAAAATGATATATAACTTTCATAATTCAATTGATCCTATCTTTAAAAAAATGATGAGTCGCCGCACATCCGGAAAAACATGTAGATTTTGGAGCTATTGTTTAAGAAAAGCTATGGCGTAGATTAGGTTGCAGTATACGAGGTTATATTTAAATACAATTATGATAAATTAGAAAAAAATATTGGTTTTACTAATTTTACTGCATTTATGTTTTTAAAAGATTGGATATTTTTTGCAGCATATCTTTGATATGAGTTGCAAAATAACTTTTTGATGTGTGCCATGTGATAGATTTAATAATCTCTTGCAAACGTTTTAATTTATTTAAGCGGTAGACAATTGATTTATCCAATAGTGTACAAAAAAGCAGAAAAAAGTGCGCGCGAAGCGTGCTCGGACAGCACTAGTATTATAAATTATTTATGTAAAATAGAACATACTTTTTGGAAAAATTCTTTCCGTTGTAATTTGGAAACGTATGTAGAATATTTGATTTTTCTAAGCGCGTTTAGGTCATTTTTTTTCAATTACAGTATTACACATCAATTTTTTGTAAACCCATCGAAACATATTCAAAACCAAATAACGACTTGACTTGCGTTGCATCCGTTTCCGTTTCCGGCATCCTCCCCTTCGAAGCCGAAGCAAAATCAAGCAAAATGCAGTAAAATGGCTTTCGATCTTGCATGGTAGATTTGGTGGTCGGCTACTTTTATCGTTTGTTTTATTATTGTTTGTAATTAAGTTTGATTTTCAAGAGTTAATTTCCCAGTTTGCTTTATAATCGCAAAGTTTAGGTCGAATCCGGTAAGATATTGCCGCAAAGCAAATGGTCTTTGCATGTATTCTAACCTTAAAAAGAATACAATTATTCATTTTTATTTACTCCAAAACTATCTTTTTTAATAGAAATATCAAATTGAAAAACATAACGATTGTTTTGCATAGTTTTAACAATAAATTTTAGTTTGAATTTTTTTATTAATAATATGCTATGCATTGGTTTCGAATCTGATACATAATAATTAGTAGCAAATATTAAATTATATTAAAACGTTCAATTCAAAGCAATAAACTCATTTCAATTATTGATTACTTCTATTGGTTTACTTTATTTCAATGTTTGCTTATAGGTGGAATTGAATTCATGGTGTAGCATCACTTAGATATATATATACAATGAACCCAGTGAAATTGGCCCAATTCTATAATGCATCTGATGAAGGGACAAAACTTAAAATTCTTGAGGAACTAGATATTTCTTACTGTATTCCGGATGAACCGTCCGACTCTCTACAAGCAAAATGTTATGGAGGCTACAATTATTCACATTTTGCAGTTACATGTTCTAATTTGAATTTAATAAATGTGTTATTGGAACAAGGAGTCGATTTTTCAAAGCAAGGAACTTATGATGGGGAAACTCCACTTCACAAAGCTTTTTACAATAGCTATTCTCGAAACCTTGTTGGAAAATTAAAAGAAAATAAAATAGCAGACACCCTCTTGTTGGCTCAAGTAACAAGGAATCAACCTTACAATCCAAAATGTAAAAAAGGATTGACTCACCTTCATATAGCCTGTGCTGTGAATCATACAGAAGCTGTTGCATTCTTTGTGAAAGCTAAAGAGTCTCTTGATCAAATGACAAACAGTGATGAATGTTATTTACCACCTGGCTACACAGCTTTACATTTTGCAGTAAAGTATTCTTCTATCGAGGCAGCTGAAATATTGCTAAAGAATGGTGCAAATATACATTTAAAAGATGCCGAAGATAATAGTCCATTAGATTTATTGATTCAGCGTTTGCTGCAAGCAAAGGACTTCATGTGCTTGGGAAAAAAAGCACTTTGTTGGCCATATCAAAAAGAAATAGAAAGGCTAGAAGCGGTTGGCAAAATTTTTTTGGAATCTAGGCCACTAGATCATGTTAATTTTGTGAGCAATGTAGGATTATCAACATTTCATTTGGCTTGTGCATTGTCAGATCCTTCAATTGGTACAGAATTTTTAAAACAAAATATCAATGTCAAC
The DNA here is from genome assembly GCA_035047105.1 of Galeopsomyia nigrocyanea. NCBI lineage: Eukaryota > Metazoa > Arthropoda > Insecta > Hymenoptera > Eulophidae > Galeopsomyia > Galeopsomyia nigrocyanea. The sequence continues at coordinate 2,582 of JAWWMK010024753.1, forward strand.
GAAAGTGTGAAGGATGATTCTCAATTGTGGGCAGGATGGACGCCTCTTCATTTTGCTGCCTGTTCCAGCATTGAAATGTTCAAGCTCTTGCTGCAGTCTGGAGCTGATATCAGTATTAAAAATGCCAAAGGAGAAACTCCATTAGATTTATTTACAATGAGGTATGATCCAGAGATTATACACTCTGTCTTGTCTGTGAAGAATGATCTCAAGAATATATTGATGTCCGATGGAGCTACTAAAATGCTGGATCTTTTGTTAGCTATGAACGACTGTGAAACGTTTAATAATTTCTTGAAAGGTCTAGAAGATGTCAATATAAGTGTACCTGTTGATTCTCCAGTATGGCCAGGCTACAGTGTTCTACATTTAGTTATAGCATTGAATGAGAAAACCAAAACCCAAGAAGAGTTTTTAAAAAAGTTGAATTCAAAAGAAGATTACAGTTCACTACCAGAAGTTTACAACTGCACTGAGGAAGAGGAAAAAAAGTATTGGAAGAGAATCATTATTTGTTCATCAAAGTCTTGTAGCCTGAAGATAAAAAATTCCGATGGTCTTTCTCCAATTTATTTCGCCTTCAATTTGCGTAAAGCAAAAGTCGTTGACTTCCTGTTGAACAATTGTCAAGATAATTTAGTCGACACGAATAACTTGTCGGTTCTACACATTGCCTGTGCAGTTGGAAAGAAAGATATAGTCGAGCGCTTGTTGAATAAAGGAGCAGACATCAACATCCGAACGAGCACAAGATTCCAGTGGTTTGTTGATAAACCGTCGGAAATTGATAAAAAACTTTACTTCGTTCCAGTAAGAGCGAACTCCACGCCACTGCACGTAGCTGTAATTTTTGAAAACATGGATTTAATAACGTACTTGCTGAAGAAGAAGGTAGACGTTTACGCCAAAGACGAATTCGGACTGACGCCTATCCACTTAACAATTGCTGCATTCAGAAAACCTGATGCTATGTGGACAATAAAAAACTTCGTACTTCGTCATATTTCAAACTTAAAGGAGTCGGTAAGCAATCACGGCTTGACTCATCTTCACGTTGCCGCGTACGCTGACGACGAACGTTCCATCGAACAACTTATTCAACAAGGCGCCAAAGTTGATGCAATCTTCGACGCTATAATTCCGAAATACGATATCTTCGACGTACATCCACCCAGCGATTTGTAATTTCTTGCTTATTATGTTGGAATGACGCCACTACGCCTTGCGATTCGGAGAGGTCATTGTGATAATGCCGTTCGTTCGTTGATACAAAACGGTGCAGATATCTTCGCTCAGAATTCGAAAGGTGATACAGCGCTGAACAGCGTGATGGGTTGCTTCAGTTATCCCTTCGTCGAGCATATCGTGAAAAAATTGAAACGAGATCGCCGAGTCGTCGAGCCGATTGATCATACTGGAATGACTCTTCTGCACGTGGCTTGTGCTACTTTGGATCTTAATTGGGCGAAGAAACTTTTGAAGAAAGGAGCCAATGTGAACGCTCAGATAAACAAAAATGACGATTTCGAGTGGAGCGGGGATACACCTTTGAGGATACTTATCTTCGAAGCGACTTTGCCTGATGATGTGGATAGAAATTTGGAGAGTTTTGTAAAACTGCTGCTCAAGTATGGGGCTGATGTCACGATTAAGCGTGAGAGCAATTCGCCATTGCACGATGCTTTCATGAATGCTTATCCTGATCCACTTTGGGATGACGACGAGGAAGAAGTTGACGAAGAGCGAGGTGAGATTGATTAAAAAAAATTATCATGATAGAAGTATTTTTTAATACGAACGTATATTTGATATTTTATTGTTGTATATTTTTAGCGGCAACCATGCTGTCAGTCGCCGACTTACTTTTAAAAAGTCAGAAATCCTACAATGTCAACCCAGCGGATGACCGTGGATATTCACATTTTCACTATGCTTGCTCGAGGAATAAAGTGGATATCGTTAAAAAGTTTTTGGAAAACGGCATCGATATCAACCTTCGCACTGATCCATTTTCCCCGGAAAACGCAGGATGGACACCACTCCACTTTGCTTTCAAGTATAAATCTGAGGATGTTGCTCGTTTGCTAATTGAACGTGGAGCTGATGTGAAAGCTGAAGATTCTTATAGAAACACTCCGTTGCATGTCGCTCTGGAAAACGGCATCGTTGATCTTCAGATGTTTCAAACAATGTTGAGGTATGAATTATAAATCAAGATTTTATTAAGCAAAAATTTTTTTTCGCATTTAAAATGAACAATTTTTGATTGAATTTTGTGATTTTACAATCATTTTAATTTGTAGCAAAGGAGCAGATATTAACGCCAAAACAATATTCAGAAGCCAAAGGCCAATCGATAATTTTTTAAAATTGAGCAACTTTACTTACAAACAGTTGAAATTCTTCTTGAAAAATGGATCAACTATAGATATCATCAACACTGAATCTACCGATACGACAGTTGGATTAATAATGAAAAATGCTGACCCACGAGACAGACCGATGATATTGAAGAAGCTCATGAAAATTTGCAACTTAAAAAACGCAGTCGAAAATGGTTTCAATGCTATTGAAAACTTAGTAGCTGTTCATCAAGAGGGCCAGCTAACACTCAATTATTACCTGGAAAATATTCAAACTTTCATGGAAATGGGTTGCCAGCTTGATCAGCAAAATGAAAAGGGTAATTTCATTTTTTTTCCTAACAAAAAAAAATGGATTTTTATTTTATTTTGTTGGATCTTACTAGTGTGAATTATATTAATAGCTAATTTTGCTTTCGATTTGTTAGGAACAACTGCTCTCCATGAAGCTGTAAGCCATTACAATGTAGAAGCAATCGAAGCCTTGCTACTCCTCGGCGCTAACATAAATGTAGTTGATAATAATAACGAAGTTCCCTTCACAATCGACGTTTTTCACATGTGCGATATGCATGACGAACGCGAGGCCCGGTTATTCGAAATTTTATCTGCACACGCGTGGAAAAATGAAGCTTGTCGGAATGAATTTGCACGAATCTACCGAAGAAGCGATGGATGCTACACACGACGAATTCCCGTTGAACTCAGATTTAAAACGGCGTTGCGAAAATGAGCTGGAAACTCTGGAAGAAAAGAGCATTGGCGAGTCTTTGACTATGAAGGACTTTTTATGTGGCTCAACAACAGTAAAGCAATATCCGACAATGCCATTTGCTCAGCGTCGAATCGTCGACGAATTTTTCGAAGACAACATGAATGCTCAGTTGCAGTTTCCCGAGTTAGCGGGTTTACTAGTGACGCAGTATAGGATAGCTCGGCAAAGGGATAAGTTATATGAAACGGCAAAAATAGCTCTTGCTGCTATTTGTAATATGCAACTACCCGATTTGTGCTCGGAAAATGTTTTGTTTAATTTTGAGAACGAGGAATTGGAAAAAATGATTGAAGTAGCTCAAAAAATTTAGATTCATCTTAAAACTTATTTGGTTTTCTACATGAAAAAAGTTTGTACAAAATGTTGTTTCTTGTTTATTGAAAGTCAAATGTCTCTTGAGATTCTATTTTAGAATTAATTTATGCTAAACTTATTAAATAGTACCAAATGTTTTAATTAATGCTATGTATTTTAGCCATGTATTAATAATTTGAAATACAGTATAAGCTTATGATGTATAAGGATTGTTCATTGATTCAAAGGTCATTTTTTATATACTGACATGAATGTAAATTCAAATATGTGCTTCTGTATAATATAATAATAAACGATATTATTTATCAGTGACGGTATTCTATTTTTTTTTATTTCATAATAATGCAATTAAAGAAAATTGTGTACAAAGAGAACAGCTTTAAAAACTTTTCATGATTGATATAATTATAGTATATTGCATTAATCATTCAAATTAGCAAGTGTCTTACATTACAACTATAATTTTGCTTTGAAATTTCACATAGACATTTTTTCAAATAAAAATTTATATGATATTATATTAAAATTCTATATTTCAATTTCTGCAAAGGTATTATTAAATAATTCATGAGAATTACAATATGCTGAGGATATTGACGTTTGTGAGACTGTGAGTGTTGTCAGTGTTGTTGATGTTTTCTATTTGCATCGATCGCTCGCGTGCGCGTTCGTCATTCAGCGTCGTGTTAGGCCAGGCTGATTCAACTGGATTCAAGTGCAATCGAGATCATTACCTCTATGATCGAGATACATATGTTGAGCTGTTTATTTTTGTCGTTAAATATCGATAACCGATAGAAACCTTCGAGCTTTGATTATAAACTTTTAAATAGATTTGTTATAGTGCTAAATAAACAATAGCATATAGTTAGTTTGTTGAAAATTCCATTGATAACAAAAGCACAAAGTTCACCCAACCTCAAAGTTTCAGCTACATTGCAGAACAAATACTGTGGTAATAATTGTATGTTTTTACTATTTCCTCAGGTCAATAGTCATTATTTTTATTCGTTTAATATGTTATTTATTTTCAGTAGCTTGACGTAACAACCTTTTATGAACGACTGAAAATAAAATTTCCGTCTTGAGTTGATTCAACAAAATAAATTATACTACATACTGTCAAGAATGGACCAGGAGAGGAAATTAGTTGTAGATGCGTTTGGAAAGTGGAAACAGAAGTTAAGAAATGCATGGACTTTAAATAGTTTGCCAGAATCAAAACATGCAAAAGGCTCGGAAGAGGCCAGAAAGCAAGGCAACAATTTGTATCTACAGGAGGACCATAGCCAAAAGTTACACGGAGAAATTCTCACCTTATATTCTAAAAGTGTAGCTTTAGCTCCAAGTAACTCTCAAGAACTTGCACTTTCTTATGGCAACAGATCTGCATTCCTGTTGCATGTTGAAAAATATGAAGAATGTATTCGGGATATTAATAGAGCATTGAAAATCATAGAATCTCCTGTAATTAAGGTCAAGCTTCTTTGTCGCAAAGTGGAGTGTCTTAAGAATTTAGATCTTAAAGCATACGATGAGAGCTTAAATGAAGCTAAAAAATTGATTGAAGGAATCGATAGTGCTGATAAAAATAAAGAACCACTTCTTGAAATGAGGAAAAAGGTTAAGAAAATGAAAGTTAATTATAGCAAACCAGAAAACTCTGAAGTCAATGTAATAGACTTGCCACTGACAAATAATGTTTTTGAAAAGATATCTATAGAGCATAACAAGAAGTACGGAAGATTATTGACTGCCTCAAAAGACTATAATCCAGGAGACATTATTTTTGTTGAAAAATTTTTTGCCAGAGTTGTTACTCCTGCAGAACGCCACACTAATTGTCATCATTGTTTGAAAGTTTGTTGGTCTGGCATTTCATGCGATTCTTGTGATTGGGCAATGTTTTGTTCTGAAGATTGTAAACAGGAAGCTTGGAAAAGCTATCATGATATTGAATGTCCAGTAATCACTTATTTAAATATTATGAAAGTTGTTCCTTGGTGTCCTACTACCCTTGCTGTGAAAATTATATCGATAGCTTTGAAAAATGCTGGTACTATTGCTGATCTAAAAGCTAAGTTGAAGACTGTAGATCAGTGCAAAGGTAATAATTTTTATTAATTAAAATCTCAGTGAGAATATTAATTTACTAATCTCTTATTTTCAGATGTTTGTAGAACAGGTTTTTATAAGAATGGTCGATTTAAAAGTGACAGTATTAGAAGCATTTATTCTTTGGAGAGTAAAAAACTTGATGCCTCAGAAAGAGATTACCTTTTGCAAATAGCTTTGACAATTATGGTTGGTTTAATAAGATACACTCCGTTAAAAACAAACTTCAATCTAAAGAAATTTGAGGTATTGACAAGTGATGATGCAATTTTTCTTGGAGCATTGTACATGAAAATTGTGTCAGTAGTTATGAACAATAGTTTTCAAGTGAGACACTTGCAAATGATATTATTTTTAACAACTGCAAATTGTTCAACCAATTGTACTAATCTCATTTCTGTTTGGTAGATGTTGCCTTTTCTGGCTATCGAAGACTTGGCCAGAAAAGTTCCAGATGATCCAAGAGGCTGCTGTGTAGTACCACTTGCAAGTCTTCTTAATCATGACTGCAATCCCAATGCCAGTTTTTGTTTTACAGAAAATGGAAAATTCATCCTTTTTGCTGCTCGTCCTATCAAGAAAAACACTCAGGTATGTACACATAAAATGTAATATTGTTTTACATAAAAATATGTAATGACTTGCTAACAGTTACATTTTGTTTTTTTTAAATCAGATTTTCATAACATACAGCAAAGAGTTCTTTAGTTATCCTATAGGACCAAGAAAAGCTATGATGAAATACAACTTTGACTGCAAGTGCAAGGCTTGCGTTGAAAATTGGCCGCCTGAGCTGTCACACATTCGGGTAAAACTTGGGTTTTTAATTTTTCAATAAAAAATTTATTGTTTTTGTTCTATTCCAAAAATTAAAAATTGTAAAAATGATAATTTTTATTGCAGGGTGCTCAAGAAGCAATGTTCGAGAAAGATCCAGAAAAAAAATTCATGTTGGGTGGTTCATATATGTTTAAAACTTCTGATCGTGGTAACCATGAGGAAACTATCAAAAGTTGGTCCGAAAAAATTACAATGGTACTCGAAGGTTCTGATCGTCCATCAATTGCTGGATGTTTACTCCTGGAAGCTCTGTATGCAAGTATCCATACTTATTACGGCGGGATAAAACCGCGTTTCTATGGAAAATGCTAGCCGCTATGAGGGGAGTTTGAAACATGATTTAAAGTTATTGCTGTTTCTATTTAACTGCAGTATCGTAAGCTGATTGATGCTTTGTTGCTTTATTTATTATTTTCAATTTAGAAGTTAGAATAATGTTTCTATTTTTCATATACGTGGTGGAAGTAAGAATTGTTTTTGAATGAGAATTTCTAGTAGTTTAAAGCATTGTGCATGGTTTAAAAAAAACATTAGTAAGTTATTAAAGATTACGATAAATATTTATAACAATTAATGTTAACTTTTTTGCGAAACTCTGAAGTAGCAAATAATTATTTACCCCTAAAGTATCGATTTCTTAATAGTTTGTTCAAAAATAGTTTTACGACTGTATTACGGTAGTAAGATAATCGAATATGCTTTATCATATTCTGACATTTCTAATAATCCATAAATTTCATTGAGAAGTAAAAAAAAATTTGATTCTGTTTCACTGAATGATGTAATTTGAAATGCCTTTCTCGAAGAGAATGGAAAAACTTTCTTAAATTTGACTTCACAATGTAAAGTAAGACGTAACAATAAAAGTATTCGTTATTAATAAATTTGCTTCATATCCATTCGAATGTTTAACTACACCTGCCTAGGGTTATTAAAAATCTAGTATTGAATCTTTTTTTTTATATGATACTGTCAGAGTGTTAAAATTTCGATAAGATTTCATTACAATCAATCAATTTATTTAGTAATGAAAGGAATCAAGTCGCCAAGTCGGGATCGCATGAAAGTTTGCCTCGGATAGTCTGTTTTTTAATTCCCACTTCCGACATTTTTTTTTGACACCGTCTCTATGCCAGTAGCACACGTGTGGATCCCGACGGCTCCATAAAATAATTTTCTTTCGAAGATATAATTTGTAACAAGTATATTCCACGATATAATCGTCATCGACTGCTAAGTTGAATGTCAAAACGCATGATATAAAATTTTAATATGATATGAAACGTTCATGGCCAAAAACACTTTGAAGTTCTAATACATTTTTAGAAGCGGATTTGTTACGAAATAAAACATTATCGGAACAGATAATTCTACTGAACGCAACTTTTTTCATTTTTTTTTGTATTTATAAGGTTTTTTACAATCCTATTGATTCACGTGTACATATATCTACATTAAAGTGCTTCGTGCAGGTGAAATATATTGAGTAGATAAACGCATTTACAACTTGGTTTATTATTAGTTAAGAATCGGGTGTTTAGACAAAAAGCACTTCAAATAGGCTCCACCAACATCGCATTCTTCTTTTTGTTCGTTAGTTTTACCTGCACATTCAGTCACGTCAGCCTTGACGACTTCGGGGGCTAAATCTGGCTGGAATTTCGTAACACATTCTATCATTTTCTCGACTACAACCTTACCATCGAGTATCTGCAAATTGATAAAAAACATTATGAATCACTGCGATTATTTTTTTGTATAAATCTAATATTTAATTACAACTCCTGATTTCTTCAATATACAAGCACCGAGACATTTTACTTTAAGGTCATCATAATTGGGCGATCCTATTAATGAATCTGTAATAGAATAAAAATTGGTATTTTGTTTGTCCGTTAGTCACTTTACCTAGATTTACACAAGATTCATCAGCGAAATTATTTTTGTTTCATGAATGTAACTGAGCTTCGGGTAATCCGACTTCTTTTTCGCATTCATCGAATCGCTTTTTTAGTTCCGGAGGAAGTTCGCATTTCACTAGCATCTTAATGTTTGATACCAAAATACATTTTTTTTCAATTTAAACTCTGATTTTTATTTATTATTTCATCTGAAATATATACTCACCAATGCGCAAAGGATTCCGACGATGCACAAGTAATTTTTCATCTTCGTATTCTCAACTAACAGTTGCTCGTAAAAACTTTTCTACCAGACTAACCAAAGTTGCAGCCATACCGAGAATTTCAAGGAATTGTGCACCTCTTATAAAACTACAAAATTATTGATGAAATAGCAAAAGCACCAATTTTCTTTTTCGAAAATTATTTACTTTGTCTTTCCAAACAAAGAAAAATGTGAAGTCAGAAAAATGAACCAATTATTTTTTACTTATTTTGTAACGGGTATTATATTATTTCAGTTTGAATTTTTATTATTCTTCAACAGAATGGAAAGATTATTTGTACAGAAATTTTGAACATGAATTGCCTCAATTATGTCCAATTTGGAAGCAATGAATTGTTAGTGTCACAAAGTCTAATTTTACGGATGCTTCTCATTGACGTACGAAAATTTGAAACACATTGTCCAAATTCATTGTTAACAAGTAATAAACCCCTGAGATTTCTTGATAACAATAACTCATACAATTAGTTCGAATTATATGCGATCGCCACAGTTTTACTATAAGTTCAAATCGACTTCGCTACCGTTGAAAAGATTGCGAGTAGTGTCGATAGTGAATATGAAAGAATCGCGTCAGGTGAAATCCCAGAGAAAAGAAATGGGAGATTAAAAAAAACTGTTATTTTTTTCTTTAATTTCAAGAGTTCGAGGACTCTTTCATCGTAAAGTATTTCGAAATAAAATTGACCGTGCTAATTCTACTATTTTTAACGCTCTTCTTATTATCTCGGAATCAACAAAATTAAACAGGTAAGACCTTTTCAGCACTTGTGTCTGTTAAAACTTGTAAAGGTATCGCGACAAAATACCGTAATGAGTAATATACAGTGATAACCTTGGGTATATGTTCTGCTGACCAAGCGAGTGCAATTTTTTCATGATGCCTCCAAACGAATATCTACGGCATACAAAAATAGGAAAATTTCGTAACGACTTTCATCCAGTGACTTACTTAATTGAAAGGTAAATCGTACTCGATAAAAATAACATCGACGTATTTTCATACCGAAATTACGACTAATCAATATCAAAAGAGTTTTCAAAATGCCATATTCACGACTGAAAGATAATGTATAATTGTATATAAAAATAAATGTAACTGCTCGAGAAAAAGCTTATTTTTCACCTTTTCTTTTGAACAAACGGACGCCATAATTCTTGGATTAGTCGTATTATGTACGAAAATTTCTTGATAATATTTTTCCGAATACCGAATAATTTATTGTTTTTAGATATGCTATAGATACGGATAAGTTCGAGTTCATGAACAGTCAAGAGGTTCGCAGGAGTTTTGGCCCGAACTGGGAAGGACAAAGGGACATTGGATAATCATTTGAAAATATATTTTGAAAATATCATAAAATTAAAATGTTTGCATATTTCATTATGTTTTATGAAGTTCAGCGGTAAAGTCACATGAATAGCTTGAAAACAGTATTATTTATGCTTAGCAAGAGATTAATAACTTTTGTAATACGTTTCACCTTACCTCGGTCAAATTGTGATTTATTAATAAGCTGCTCGTAAGAGTAATTTACTTATTTTTTTGCGAGTAATGCATTGCGAAACATACCTGTAACACAATTATATAAGAAGTATTTTATGCATGTGCTATTACTGTAAAAATGAGAATAATCTGTATACTTACGAAGTATTACTTACGTAATCTTGTTTTCATTTCAACTTATTCAATGTAATACAAGTATTTTTTCAGTTCGCATTATCATAATTTTTAAAATACAATTTATTCAATGATAATTTCAAATTCAAATTATGCAATTGTTATAGTAGGCAAATTTACGAAAAAAAAACATGTTTTTTTCCGTACCTGTGTGTGTCACGCGGTAGAAAGATTCAAATCAAAATGACGCATGTGGCGTAAATTTGATGGATGATAATTTCAACGCTTCTTCATCATTGCGCTTGCCGGGCAATGAAATTGCGGTCATTAAGTATACATTGTTTCCTGTTAGCTCACACTTGATTCTCTATAAATTGTCCTCTGACTTCTATACTCATTTCAGTTGCTAGAAAATTTTCCAACAAAAGTTTCTACTAAAGAGAAGGACAATGAAAAATTTTACGTATATTTTCTTACTTCTTGTCGTAGCCGTAAGTATATTTACAAATAAGTGTGTGATGGAATTATTTTTTATGGATTTTACAATCATTTCAAACCTTGTAAAAATATGTATTATAAAATTGAATATTTTTACATCACTAAACGTTTGATTAACAAATTTTATTTCATAAGGTATGTATTTACGGCGACTCTTCAGAGGAGAAAAGAGAAACACGAAGACAAAAATTTGAGAAATGTAAAGAAGAAGTTGGGATAACTGAAGGTATCTTAATATTCCGTTATAAAAAAATTAAGTACTTAATATTTTGTAATAATAAAACCATTAATTAATTCAATATGAAGATCGACCCCACGGACCTCCAAATCTAAATGATCCTAAAGAGAAATGTCTCCATGCTTGCCTAATGAAAGAATCCGGAAAAGTGAGTATTGAAAATATTAGTTTCGAATATTGAATTTATATCATCAATTACTTTTGCTAGATGGTGGACGGCAACTTGGTCCTTGACAAAATTATCAGCTTCCATAAGAAGCATTGGCCTACTTTTAATGATGATACTGAAGAAAAAATAACATATTGCGTGGAAACAGGTGAACATCACTTTGATTTTTCATAATTTTTTGAGGAAAGTTACAATTTATCTCAAATATTAATACTGTTCGCATTATCTTGTATCAGAAATAACTTTTAATTGAAATGTTTCAAATTTCAGCAAATGAACAATCAAACGAATGTGACACTGCCGCTACTATGATGAAATGTATGATTGAAAAGCTTGGTCCTCCTGTTCACCTAAAACCTAAGGATTAATCATGTGGTGCTTATTCATTTACAATATTATTTTATTGATGTATATTATTATATATTTTATTGCATACTTTTATTTTATTGTTATTGATTATTCGCACTTTGTTACTCAAATGTGATATTTATTAAGTGTCGCATAAACAACTGCTGCTTATATAGTTGATTATTATATATTAAATTATTATTAAATAAAATGCAATACTGGTAATAATCGAATATTTTCTCATAATGTCAATGAATATTGACGATTTATCGTTGATTTGAGTTGAGTCAAATCTTTTTGGTAGCCGCTGAAACCTATCTCTCAAACGAACAATTGGTTTTTTTAAAAATACGATTAGCATTAGAGCGTAATGACTTTGGAATATTAAAAACGTTAATTCTCATCTGTTGAATAAGCCGGATATCTGCAGATAAAAAAGTCAAATACGTGCAGCTATGTGTACATACATACATGGATGTTTGCGTAATATTTAATTAAGAATTTTCGAGCACGCGTCGAATTTACTACATCAGTGAATCTACTGACGAAACATCGCATAGACAAACATCTGTGTTTTCGAATTTGAAAATACCCATTTGCCCTCAGCGGATTGTTTTTTCAGTACTATGTACTGAGAAAAATCTTCTCAACATATTTGTAAGAATTTGTCTGTGGTAGGACTTCTACCCATGATTTTGAGGAATTCATATGCTTAGCGAGGAAAAACCCGTAATACTTAAACTTGTTCTCCTCAGTCGTTGGAAATTCATCGAGGGCAAAGGCCACTTTTGTTAAGTTAATTGGTTCTCGAGACATGATAAGGGCCTTGTACACACTTGATTGTTTATTATGACTGGGATTCTCAAAAGGAGAAAATTTGTAGTATTTTAATGCCTCCATCTCTTTTGCAAAATCCTCTGGATCTTTCCACGTTTCTGCAGTCACGCGTCTGAAATTCATTTTCAGTTAGATTTATGGTTTTTCAAGTAAAATTGTAAATGTTTTAATATTCGGTTTTCACCTTGGGAGCATTGTCTTGAAAGAAATGATATCTGATAAATTACGTTAAACACAGAGTACGTTATATACTGTATGGCACAGAGTTATACAAAAAATTATGAATTACAACGGATAGTGTGAGAGAGACTCATTTACAGAATACTAAGTTACCGACATTCGCGTGCATTTGATTACTCTCATAAAATTAAAAATTTTTTTTTTCTTAAATATAAGTCATATGCCATTTTTAAGAAAAATAACAAAATAATTTTTTCAAATTGATATATTTATTATTAAAATATTGCAAAACACATGCGACATATCACATTCAAGTAGATTTTTGTTTTTAGTTTTCGATGTTGTATTTTTCAATTTCAGCCATAATTTCCTTTGTACATGTGTCATACTTCCGGGGATCTATTTCCATCAGTTTTTCAAAAATAATTGAGTAAGTGGGAGAGGTAGTTGTAACATCTTTTTGGCTCATTTTTTGGCAACTCTTATAAAATGTTTCTTCATTACTTTTAAAAATTTCTTTGAGCGACTGCACTTCGTCCACTTTTTTTGCAAAATGGTCCATCTTTGGAAATTTCATCAATTTTTTATGCCTATTGACTTTTGTACTCTTTCTTTTTTTAATTATTTTTTCATGCTTTGATATCACATCATTATTACAACTCTCATCGGAACTGCTGCTATATTCACTATCACTGGATAAATTTTCTATTATAACCTGCTTTAACCTTTCATTATTTTGAGACATGTGGTTCCAAACATTTTTCAATCCTGCAACTGTTTGAAAAAATATAAATCCAAATTGTATAACTGGTATACACACACATTCTCGTCTTTTACAAATAAATTCGTTTTACCTGATATATCCGTACATATTTTGTTTTTGAAAACTTCTTGAATTTCACTAAAAGCAGCATCAATTTCATCTTTGCAATTTTCTAATCCATTTGCTCTGGATGCGTCAGTAATAATTTTGTGTTTTTTTACTTCTGCTATTAACAATTTTTCAAACTCTGCTGACATTATTAAGACTGATTGAAAGTATATGTTTAGTAAGTTTTTAAGTGGACGTCGGATACCTACCGCGGGCCCTGTTTTATCGGCCCAAAGTTTTTCCAAATTTTCTCCAAAACAA
>JAWWMK010024764.1:0-16195 GCA_035047105.1 Galeopsomyia nigrocyanea
CATGCGCACTTTTGTGCGACGTTGCCATTCGGTTCAAAATGTTCCGCAAGAATATATGTAGGTCGGGTGTACATACAAATTTCAATGGATTGATTTTGTTTAAAATTTTATTATTGAATTACAGATTTATGAATGTATGCTCAGTTAATAAGCAAATTTTTATTCAATAAATTACATGCATGAAATCAAATAATTTCTAGAAATTAAAGCACCAAAAACTTTTAAAATCAATAATTTAATTATTTTTTGAGCGAAGGCAAAAGATTGCAAATTTTAAATCAGCCACTTAAAATAAGATTCCGTAATCAAGCAGGCATTGCAATAAATAATTCATTTAAAAGAATTATTTCGAAATGAACCATTGTCAACTTTTCAGTGATCTACACTCACTAAAAGAAAGTTCACATCGCATACCACAAATTTTGGAAGGCACTCGATAAGTAATTAACGAAGCTCTGCCTCAGCTTATCTTCAATATTAGTCATTCTTCCCTAAATTAGTCTGTCCCGTTACATTCTAATATAGCCCACCGAGCCGACCAACAATTATTCAGTTCATGTCTACCATTCAAGCCTCAAACATCGCGACTTACCCAAAAATGAAAGCAGCATTAATTTTCATACTAATACTGTCGCTCGTGTGTCTCGTCGTGAGCACCGCGGTCGGCAGAAGCATCGAAGACAATCATCCAACGGACAATCTGATCGACAGTGATTTATCGAAGAGCAAAAATCCTCGGATAGTGAACGAACCGTCGAATGCATTAGCTCAAACCAATAACCATTGGTTGAACACGGCAAATAATGCAGTGATAACAACTATATTCCTGCCGACAATAACTTTCCTCGCGACACTCCTTGTGAAGTCGAAGTTAACAATAATACATTTACTGTTTGGGATAATATTTGGAATTATCGGTACTATTGCCACTTGTAATTCTACGCCTTTGTGTAGTATTACGGTTGGTCCCAGCATGGTAAGTTCTTTTTAAAATTATTTTACTTAAAATACGTCGATAAATTTAGAAAAAATAGTTACTTTATAATTGTTAATTCTATTGTGTAACTAATTGACATTTTCGTTGCATTTAAATTTTTAAAGAATTCGCTCGTATCGCATTGGTCAGCTTATGTTAAACTTTTAATTGTTACTCGTATGTTACAGATAAGTATGGAGCCGATAATGGAATATCTAACACCCGACAATGTTGGTTCATTAGTTGGACATATGAATACTGCAATACAGACTTATGAGGCAGTTCGAAAATTGAGTTGATGCAATTTCGGATATTTTCCATGTATTATGTAATTTATTGTGTCAAAGTTTTTTTTTTATTTAATTTTGAAGTATATGACATTTACGTTGTAATTTCGTATGTATTATAAAATAATAAAAATATTTCAAAGTATCTATTGTTCAAGTAATTATATTTAAAAAAAAGTTTTTTGTATATTAATGGAAAATTATTTTGGATATGCAAAATGAACAGAGTAAGTTTAATGCTAAAAATACGAATGTTCCGAAGGATTTAGAATGCATGTATCCACTGCTGCTGCATGTGAATTCTCTAGGATTTAAATCAGCAACATATCTGCCATACTCTGTTGCTCTTTCAAATTTCATTGCGTTATCCTTAAAAAATGAACAGGAAGATTAATGCTTCGTTGTGTCAAATGTCAAAATATTAAAGGACCATTAAGGGCAATTGACATACCGGAAAGATAACATCAGGAATGCTTTCGAACGGCTCGTACATGTCAAACATTGGAGTTTCTCTGTCGAAAATTTCACCAAAATAACGATCCAACGCTAAGAACATCGAGTAGATATCGTCTCTTCGGACTTTAGTTATATTTTCATGGGCTAAAATCTAAAAACAGATAATTGAGTATAGTGAGTGTAAAAATATTTTAGTTTGAAGTACTTACCGAGCCCATATTAATTTTCGTTAAGTAGCAAGCATTTCCTTTTTTCCTTTCATCAGTTGGGCAGAGTATTTTATAATTGGTATTGAACACGATGGTTTCTAAACGTAAAAAGTGTTTGCGTTGCGATAAATTCATGGATCATTCGTAAATTAATAGATGACTACTTACGAGAGGCAAACAATTTCGCAGCGGTAACATTAACAAAAGCTACATCTGCACTATCCATTAAGCATTTGAAAGTCTTTTCTTCCGGTCCCAATTTGTTATCTAAAATTAAAAACTATAGTCAATTATTTCCAGATAATGTAATCGAATTACACGAACATTGAAAAAACACTCATTTTTTTCGTACCATATTGCTTGCAAAGTGAATACAAATTTTTCGGAATATTCTCATTTTCTCGACTCAATCCCAAAACACAACTCTCCTTGAAATAATTTGATATTAAGTCAGTGTCTTTCGACGCGCTTGATTCATTTCTTAGTGTCCAGAAAAATGCATTCCAACCTGCAGTAGACAAAAATATAGATATGTATTTCTACCACCATAAAATTTATTTGAACTATACTTTTTCACGAACCAGCACTCTTGTACCCTGTAAAACAAGCCTTAGCATCTTTTAAATCTGAATAAGTTTTATATTTTGAATTTTTTCTCACTATTGCCGCAATTTGATTCGACTCATCTCTTTTATGAGGTATTATATCAATTATGGATCTAACATTCAATCTGCAACGAAAATTATATAAGTTTTTGCAATGAAATTTAATTCATTAAATAAACTTTACTTTTTTGCTTTGTACTCTTCTTCAGGCTTTGAAACAAAAACATCACACGTCCCATTGCTCACAGCTTCGATGCAATCGTCTCTGGTTTTCAAAGTGATACACGAAAAAATAGGTTCTATACCAAGAGCATTGGCATATTTTTCCAAAGATTCACATTTTCTCGCTTCCAATTTCGATGCAACGCACCAACGTACGCTCCGATTTGAGCGGCACGTCGATAGAGCTTTTACAGCAGCACTACAGTATCCTGGAACTTTTGAAAAATACAAATCACTAAATAATAATAAAATTCAAAGCTTAATAAAAACATTATAATATATATCTTATCATATAGATTGCTATACGCACAGTAAATCTGTAATGTAAAAAATAAACTCACATCGCGTAAGATAACTCCTCAGATCTTGAGGCACCTGCAAGTTATGTAAGTGTGAAAACTTGTACGACGCGTGAATAACACGAGAGAAATGCATTTTTTCGTTTCCCTCTTCCGTTAGCAAATGCTGCACATGAATCCCGACGTTTCTGCATAGCAAATTGAATATTAATCGATCATTCACCTCGACTACAAATAAATAACGATATCGCTTACTTGTTTGCAATTATAACGGGTCTTGGATCTGTAATCCACGTGCACGCGTTATTCAAGTTGGTAGGCAAATGAGATAAGGCTCCGTCTGGACAAAGTAATGAGTATCCCTCCAGAGCTAATTGCTACGAAATAAAATTTATATGCAATATGCATATGCATTGTACTTTCGAATTATTAATTCTACACTAAGAAAAATAGTCCTCTTATAGCAAGAAAATCCTCTTTCTGCAAGTGGATTGTTTTCTGAGTTTTTTAATTTGATTTTTTTTATTGATAAATTCACTCGTTAGAGAATTCAATGTCAGTTTTATACAAATCAAAATTTGGACTATTGCATAGTGAAAAATAATATACATACTGAGATGTATTTAGTTATATATGATTTGCTTATCCAAACTATATCACCTGCTCTCTGTCTCAAACATGTCACTGCTCCGTTCATGCCGTAATACTTATCTTCTTCACTGCATTTCGATGGATTAGCGCATAGCGCGCAAAGATTTTTATATTTTGCTTCTGCAATAACAATTTTGTCTTTAGTTTTAAATATTCTAAAGTACATCATACTTATTCACAGCTACTGATAAGAGAACTTTTTCTTTGCGAAAATAATAAATTATTTTTAAAAAATCTATAAAGAATTCAAAATATTATACCCACTTAATTCGTTGTCTATAACGGGATCAAGCGACCAAGGACCAGCAACGCACGATGAATTGAAATGTTTCGATAAGCTTGCAATGCGGTTTTCTAAAATAGTTTTACTGGACTCGCACTGACTCGCAAAAAGCCAACCCTCGAAATACTAAAAAAAAATTGATTTTATCAAGTTGATCAACGAAACATCCAAATCATAAGTAACTTACGGACGTGTAATAATAATCAAATTGAGTTTTATGGCTAACTTCTAATCCTGAGTAGCATAAATTCTTTCCTTTCGTCGTGTAAAATTTGTCAGAATCATTCTTGACAATAGCAATCATTTCGATATCTAACTGTGGCGATGCTGAAAAACGAATAATAATTTGATTTATACTGCTTGTTTTTGTAATCGTGCTTTAATGATTTATAAAATTTTCACGAACAATCGTCAAACTTTTTGAGCTGATGAGTTATGACAACAAGTGACTCATCGTAAGTGTTTATCATTCTTAAGTCTTCCGGTTCCGCAACCATGAAGTCGATCTTTCCGTCTCTCAACATTTTGTAACAGGACATCCTATTCATAAAATTCAAATTAATTCGTCGTATTAACTAAGATCTTATTTTGAATTAGAAATTTCATAAACGCTAAGACTCAAGTTTCGTATAATGAAAAACTGATAAGTCATTGCACTTTCTGAGGTAATTTATCTGAGTGCTGCCTAATAAAATTTTCAATTTAGTCTAGGTATATTGATAGGAATAATGTTATTGAAATCAAATAAATAATGATCATCATGACATACCTGTCAGGTGCTGCTATGCATTGTACGTTGAGCTGAGTTTTACATTCGTTTTCTACTCGGTTCTTGCCATTGATTACTTTTGTTGGCACACAGTATCTCACTGACAGTAAAAAACTGATATAAACACAAATACAACAAATAGTAAGTATACTTTATATAGAATGTTACACATACATAAACCAGTAGCTGATGACGAACTGATGCATAAAATTAGGCTTAAATAATTCAAAATATTCATAACTGATTTAAAAACTGAAATTTCAACGTGCAATATTCGCGACACATATGTCAGTGGGAAACAATGAATTACTGATTGACATACGAATATGTCGAGTGAATGAGAAATTATTAAGACCTCACGTTCATGAACTGATAAGAGACAGCGGCACGAGTTTATTCAAACTGCAATGGAATTTTTTTAATCTAAAGAGGACAGATATTTAGCACATTCCACTCCTCTTTTCCTCGTATAAGCGTTTTTGTAAAAACTTTGCAGCACTCGTGATGAACAATTTCGTTTTGTTATTGCTGCCTAATATGTAATACGATGTAATATTTATGTTTACATTATCAATTTCAAATTGGACACTACTGCATGGAGACAATGTAAATTGCACATTCAACGTGAACTTTAAAATTAAAATAATTTTTGGTTTGGCTATATGAAAGTTATATTTTATGAAATACATAGATTGAATGATTAGAATAAAACATGTGAAATTTTCGAAACTGTTATAATTTTCTATTAACTCACATATTTAAACATTCCGAATGACTGTTTAATATTTCATCAAATACATTGTTAAGCCATCACAATTTTTAAATCTCACTTTTATAAATTGTTATAAGTACTATGTATAATAAATGGTTGAATTATTATCATGATCTTGTAAAATAATATCGAACCCTGAGTCGAGGTAAATTGACATACACGCATCTACTTTGGGTTGCCGATATTCAGGCAACATTTTCTGGCTACTTGTTTAGAATTTTTTGATGTTATTGATATGATTCAATGATAAACATTGTATTTTTATTCGATCACACATTTTACATTCAACTGCGGTATAACAAACACTGACAAGCATTATTTACCTCTGAACTTGTATTCATTGATCTATTTAAATTTGTTTATAGATTTTTTTTCACTTTATACAAGCCAACAGTCAATATATTGACATGTCAATTTAAAAACGAAGGTCAAACTTTCATGCATTTTTTTTACTCCGCATTTTCATTTAATGAAGTAAGATACGGTTAAATTGAATAGGCATATTTCTATTTCAGCTTAATTTATTGATTTATAAATATACATCCGAATCACACTCGGGCAATAAAAAGAAATATAGGAGCCAAATATAACATAGGAGTACCCATTGAGCCCAACTTTTTCGCAGACAACCATCATGTTTCATGATATTTAGCACGAATTGTTGAACTAGCAAGTGTACAACATTTATTTGCTTTTTGAAATTGGTATTATTGGATATACTTGAATAGAAATCAATGTGATACTCAATTTTTGTGCATTTCACGACGAATGGAAAGTATACGTGAGCTTTTTTTATATACGATTTAATTAAAGATTCAAATAGTTTATATGATACAAAATCTACATAAAAAATCGATGAAAACGGAGCATGAAACGATTGATGAAAAACTGATTGGCTTTGTCGAGTCGTTGAGTAAGTAAATATTCATATGATGTAAGCGGCCTCACAGAGTGTACACAATAAATCAAATATAACGTATCAATGTTTTACAGTTTTATAAACCCCAAAATACGACACCTAAAGGTTTGAAGCAATACATTGTTATTGTATATTAGCAGACACTTTATTTTTTGTTTTTTTTTCATCTATCACTATCATCGTTACCTTTACAAAAACCAATTTTACAATCAAATGCAATTTAATGTGCAATATTCACTTTTTGTATTCATAGTAATAAATCGAATATATCGAAAGATCAAGCTAAAGCATTTGTTTTATTCAAGAAGTACTCACAATCAAACCGGTAAAACCTTTTTCATCTATCACTATCATCGTTACCTCTACAAAAACCAATTTTACAATCAAATGCAATTTAATGTGCAATATTCACTTTTTGTATTCATAGTAATAAATCAGCGAAATATTGAAATGAATACCGTCGATAAATAAATTTTAATGGAATAAAGAATGTTCTTGAAACTTTAGCTACCGTTTGGAAAGAGATTAGAAAATTTTTATGGGTAATTAGCTTCTCTCCTCATTCAACACGAATTTACTTAAAAATAAAATTTTTTTTTAATGTTAGAAGTATATTATACCCTCTATGGTATAATTTTCTCTTGATTAGCGATCAGCTGAGATTTAATAACATTTACAGTCGGAAAAAAAACTTCAGATTTCTTATTATTAATGTTAAAAATAAATTGATAGTCTCCTAATTTCGATGCCATCACTTAAGATAAATCTCTCCCCAGTTTTATATACATTTATTTTAAGACTTTTTCAATATGTGCACAGATAAGAACTAAAGGTTTCATTTTTTCTCTTATTTTATGATTTTCATTGGTTTTTCTTTGTCATTAAAATTTTTTTAATTTGCTAAATGTTTTTCTAAAATCAAATGTTTCTAGAATTTGCTTGAGGCCAAAAGTAAGTATCAAGTTACCATAGCACTTTGTTATACGGTACTATTCATAAATATTTCTATTAAATAAGTAAAACATTAATCATTAAACAAATAGATTCATCATATGCAATCAATGCGCGTGCTTTAATAATAAAAACGAGCCGCCGCATAATACCCAATTGAATCATACAGAGATCACATAGAAAAAAAAATCACACAATTAATAGCGAAGATTGGATAAAGCCTCCGTCGGTATACACACATTATATGTATTCCACACGTGTGTGATGCTGGTACACATATTACAGTCATCTAAAAATAAACACAACGGAGCTGCCGGCGCGCGCGGCACTTTAAACGTCAAACTCGGAGCTTCGGCAATAGTCGGCAGTTTCCGTCGCGACTAGCTCTGTTGCACTCTTTTTTTTTTTGCCTGTATGCGTGCGTGATAGTATAGTTGTGTCGCGGCGAGCGCCGTATGCAGTCACGTCCGTGTGTCTGTCTCCGCATGTATCAGCATATACAACACCTGGGAAGGTTTGTAAACGAGAGGAATCTCGGTGACCGTTGAATTATTTCGTTCCGTAAGAAGGAATTATATTTTGTTTTACGTATTTTTGTGCTATAAAACTGCGTTTTTTTTTTATTTGCCAGTATGTATGCAAAGACGTTCTTTTGTGTATATTCGTTGGACGAGAAAAATGTATTTTTAGAACGGTAAACTTTGTTGCCAATAGCTCAGCTGTAGTTTTTTTTTTTATACGAATTAATGTTTATTTTTCGCGCTCAAAGTGTCATCGAACATACATATTTTGCGTTTATTTTATACAAACCATACGCCTGTCGTATATTTTTTTTCGGATGACTTTATATAAAATGCCAGACGATGTTGTTTATTTAAGATTAACTTCGAATCGCAAAAACTTTCTCTGCAAATCTAATCAGCAGCGGACAGATAAAAATTTATCAGCGACCACGCTATAATTAAAATAATCAGTGTTTTTTTATTTATTAAAGCAAAATGATTTGTTTCAATTGATCATGCATAGATCGAATATAATTCGTTGGATTATCGGGTGACATGTTTGATGAATTGACTAAACTGTGTCTTATTTATAATCAATGTAATGCAAATATAAGTTATATACTGTACCATGATCTTTTTGATGGATTTATTTCCATTTTTTCTTTGATAGTCATAATTTATCTAATTATAAAAGGCAAAAATATCTTTAATAATACACACAATCATTAAAGGAAAAAGTCGATGGAAAATTACCAACTCCTCGCTTAAACTTGCTTGACCGTAAATAATTAAAAACTCGTTTTAATCTTCACTTATACGTGAATATATGCATATTCTTTCAGCGAGCGACATCCTCGCAAATGCGCATTTCAGTGAAGCTGCAGCAATACCGGTGATAAGTCTTTTTATTTAAAAATATCAAGTGACTATTAACCAAGAATTTGTATTCGGAAGTCAAGTGCATCAGCTGCAGTTGGCCATGCAGTGCATTTGCAATGAGAAAAGAACGAGTTTCAGGTGAGAGATGTATTATACAGTTATTCTCGTAATCAAATTTTTCTTGCAAATATTTTTACCGAATAATTAAAATAGCCATTCAGTCGTTATAATTCATGTATTCAAATGATTAGATTACATTCTGATTTAAATTTGTTCCCTACTGAAAAACATCATGTGATGTCTCACATGATCTATCAGGAGATTTGTCACGAGAAGTTTTTGCATGATTGTTCACGTGAAGTCTCGTCTAGTCACATGATATCACGTCTGGATTTTTCGTCACGTGATGTCGTGTTGAATTTATAAATTTATTCCGAGTAAAAGAGAAAAAAAAATACAAATATTCGGGGATGATGATCGATTTTTAAAGTGATTTTTTCACGTGATATCGTGAGATTTCACGTGAATAATTATGCAAAAACGTCTTGTGACCAATCTTCTGATAGATCATGTGAGACATCACATGATGTTTTTCAGTAGGGTTATCTTATAGACATAATGACTTTGCTTATTCAATGTATAATTGTGAAAATATCGCTATTAAATGTAATAATTCACGGAATATAATAATAAAGTTAACGTACAACAAAATCAATAATTTTAAAATAAATACTGACTCTAAAACTTTTCGATATTCTATCCAAGCAAAGTTTATCTAGCCTTGAAAAGTGCCATACATTTTTGATTAAGCGGTTCATTCATATTATCTTAATCTCTCGTCAATTATCAATTTTATTATCAAGATATGCTAGTCAATTAATGAATCTCGACGCGCTTCAAACACAATCCTTTTCCATTCCAGGTATGAGAATGAAAACGAGAAGTTGATGTACATAAACATACAGAGCAGTTAATGTACGACACGATTAGTATAAAAAAGTGCCATATACTCAATTCGTGCATAATTATTTAACGAAAATGGGGAAAGTTAAAATTAATCCTCAGCAGCTGCCTGTCAAGGCTCATTTTTTCTTCTTTATGGCAGGTGAGTTTATATTTTATAATTGTATTTCGAATGACAGAAGACTTTCACTTAAAAATGTAAAACGAAATTAGCTCAACGAGTATTTGAAGATTGCATATCTGATAGATAACTCACTTTTCCGAATCTCGTATATCTACAATTCACGCGTGTAAAAAATTATTATTTTTTTCGTGTGTTACACAATTAATTAATTTAACAAATTACTGTTACTTGACAAAGTGTAATCGTACTTTATAGTTGCTAAAGTTGTTATCGTATTTTATAAATTAATATAAATTTGAATTTTTAATTTAAAAAATCAAGTTTTTGATTTTAAAATAACTCTACAATTATATTGTTGATAATGGTGAAATTATCGAAATTCAATCACTTAAATCAATTAAAAGATGTGACAGATATGCATTGGAAATTTTCCGTTCTTCAAGATGTTTATGAACCTCGTTATGAACAATAAAGTACCATTACAGCTTACCTACTTAATTTATAAATAATGATTTTATAAAACTAAATCAAAACATAACATTTTTTCATCAACATTTTAACTGACAACTAAAACACCAAAATGCAAACTTTCAGCAATGGGACCAATCCTGCCATTCCTCCCAGTCTACGGCAAACAATTAGGAGTCTCACCCTTGGTGATGGGCAGCATAACAGCAGTACTGCCTCTGCTGTTCCTCGTGGCAAAACCAGCGTTTGGCTTCTTAGTGGACAAATTTCGCGACTGGCGTCGTAGCATCTTTATCATGCTATTGGCAGCGACGAGCGGCTGTTTCATATTGATGTACTTGCTGCCGGCACTCGCGGGACCGGTTCTACCTGACAACGGCAAATTTTTCAACGTCTCGTGTGCTACACTTGCCGAGTGCTCTGTTGCGGTGAGTATTTTTTTGTTTTTGTTTTTAGATTTGCATTTTTGAACTAGAAATATATTTGAAAAAAATTGTTATTATAACAATTAACATTCTTTACTCGAACGAGTGTTGCTTTATTGAAATTAAAAGTCAATATTATTGTATACGTTACGAATAAAAAAGAAGCAATTAGCATTAATTGACACGAGGAAAATTTTTTAATATGAAAATTATTGAATTATTTATGACTTTGAATAAATCACTAAAACACTACGTTCATTGTATTTAACGATTAGTCCATATACATTCGAGTAATAAATGTTGTACGACTGTGGATTCTTGCAATTAAAAAGATCTAAAGAAATTTACGATCGTTGTAATTCAACGACTTATATGTATACCCGTCTCAATTGCGCGTCATACACAGATGACAAATATTTGATTTATAAAAAACTTTTATCATCGCAATCTCTTGAATCTTAAGATTCGACGCACAAACAGATTTTTATATTTTTATTTTGTTTTCGCATGAATACCTGATATATTAGTTAATCTTCATTTGAAAAAAAAGAACCGCGCCGTTTGTACTATGACACATATGGAATATTTCATTAAGATATAAAAAATAGGTGGTAAGTATCGCTATATAATTAACTTCACAAATTTTATCTCTGTAAAAGAATGTCGAAATATACATCCAACGTGCAAATTCCAAATACTTACGGTAAATTCCTCCGCGCCTAACAAACTGCTACCAGATATACACGCGCGTATGGCGTGACTTGATCTTTCCGAAATTTAAAAAACTGTTGTTTCATCAAATGTTTCGATAAAAGAAAAAGACTTGGAAATGCCATTGTATTCAGTACTGTTAACTTAATTGTCTGTGTTTCTCTTCACCATCCACAATCATTTATACATACAAAATATATATTCGTGATAGTGCGTTATCATGCGCGTCATGCGGTTATGCGTTTGTATGTTAATTCTCGTCTCTTATTATCACGTGATTGAATTTCAATGAAACCTCTATGCAAGCAAGCCAAATAAATTTTAAACTGTATTCATTCGTTTCAACGAATTTTTTATTGCAATAGTTTTTATCAAATATAATAATTCTCACTAAATTTGTTTTTTTTCATTATTTCGACGACTTATCTTTCAAAGCTTTGTAAGCTACGTATTTTTCCCTTATACTCGTCATTGTTTTCATCGTCAAGTCCCTTCCTATATCCATGTAACGAAGATTCGTGCCGTCGTCTAGTGGTTGCCATAACTCGGGTATAATGTTCGAAGTAGTGGGCGTAGGTGTTCTGTAACGATAAACATCGATAATCAAAAATTTCTTCACACCTTGACATTTTTAAATGACAAATTCTCACCCGTGTATAGCAAAGTTCGTCCACAATTCTGTCATCTGCTCCATAACTTTGTAAGAGATAGTGCCTTTTTGAAAGGGTTTGAAACCTTTTTGGGTGCGGAAATTACTGTAAAACAAGTAATCCAATTCGTCGCAGTGGCAAGCACCTAAAACATCAATAATAAATTATGATACAATTATTTTCAATCATAATCATCGATAAAAATTATTCACCTTTGCTTTGAACTGGCAGCAGCATCTTCATGCACGATATTTCGTCGTCGTACGAAAATTGATAAAAGTACTGTGGATGAGGATTCTTCTCGACTTGCGTTCTCGCGAACTTATGAATGCCATCGAGTATGTACAAATCGGCGAGTAAAAACGCAAATTTCACGCAATTGCTCAACGAAATTCTCTCGTCCTTGAAATACATGAATCTCAAATCTTGTTTTGTTAAACCATATCCCTTCAACAATTCCGTGCCTCTTTCGTTGATTATCGAGTTGAAACTTCGGTTGACTCTTTCTAAGTCTGATTTCTCCAATCCTATGAAGTTTTGCAGATCTATTGAATATTTAGTATTGAACTGATTCTTTATCATTCTTACCCATCAGATAAATAAGTCCCTCGGCGTTGTTATGACCGAATAGACATGGTTTTTCGATACTTTGCGCCATAAGCTCGTCGGGGTGAACTGGCATCACGGGATTGGCTGACTTATTATCTATTCCCAAAGTAAAAACAAACAGACAATGGAGTTTGTCCTGCAAAAAAAAATTTTGGCTGTCATAATTTTCGCAATTATATCAATGAAATATTGTATGCGAGCCTCACAGTAGTTCGTCGAAGTTTATCCTGAAGTTGTGCTAATCTTCGAGTATCGAGTGTCATTAAGAACTCGTAAATTTCCTTAGGATCGTCGTTATATTTTCCGAACATAGTGCACAGCTGGTAAGCGTACTTTTTAGGATTTTTCGTTATTACCCAAGTGTATTGGATACTACCACTTTGTAATATTGTCTTTTGGAATAGATCTGAAATGGAAATTTCAAAATATATCAATTGAGCGTAAAATTCATGTGCATGGTAAATTGAGTTTTACCTTTAGATTGTGGGCATAGACATAATATTTGTACAGAGGTTGCGCCTGAACTCTCTCCGAAAACCGTGACGTTGTTCGGATCACCACCGAATTTTTTTATGTTTGCTTGAACCCACCTTAGTGCCATTATTTGATCTTTGATTCCCATATTGCCTGCTACTATTTCGTGATCCAAATTCAGGAATCCTAATTTTTGAAAAAACGAAAAAATATTTAGTTTTAATTACTTCCATTTTATAAAATAATGTATTTTACGGATTAAATATCTTTTCGAAAAAAGCACTGTATTACATTTAGCAAAGCTATTTTTTTTAAATTGTTTGGACTTACCAAAAATTCCAAGTCTATAATTGAACGACACGAAAACAATATCCTTCCTAAGCAAGTAATCAGGTCCATAATATTTGTCATCTCCGCATCCTTGCAAATATCCACCTCCGTGAATCCAAACCATTACCGGTTTCAGTTCGCTGACATTTGTCACCGATCTTACGCAAACATTCAAATAAAGGCAGTCTTCGCTTCCGTAGAACACACCGACGGAGTCGTCTTGAGCACATGGATTTCCATATTCCGTTGCATTTTTTACACCCGTCCAATTATCTGCCGGCTCTGGATCCTAAAATTAATAATATTTCGATAAATTGTTGAACTTTGAACGTGTTCTTATTGAATTCGGTAGGCTAAAAATGTTGCTACTAAAGTCAGTCACACTCTTTAAAATTTAAAATCAAATTTCCAATTGTAATTTTCTCATGTTTATAATTCTGCAATCACGCCATGCTTACCGTTCATTTTTATTTTCACTCAAAAATCTATTTGAAAATTACTAATGAAAATTAAATAACTTTATCATTCAAATTAATAATCAAATATGATATACCGTTGAAATCAAGAGGCGAATATAATGTCAGTACTCACTTTGAATCTTAAATTACCAATCGGCGGCTTAGCGTAAGGTATTCCCAAAAAAGCACAATAACTGTATCCCTCGACGCTTTTTTTTATTGCACCGCGTACTTGGCCATTTTGCGTTTCAACTATTAGGTCTTCCATATTGAACGTATGAACGACGACTGACGAGAATAAACCGAAGAATCGTATGAATCGAAAATCAAGACCATTGTATTTATAAAAAAGACTGTCACGGTGATTTTTTTTCTACTAGTCTTATTAATTCAGTAGTCTCGAAATTAGAATATGGAAACTGGACTTAAGTAACTTTCCTTTTAAAGCAGCATTGTTCTAACGCAAACGTTCGACGGCAGATAAATGTGGAAAGTTAAATCGTATATTATTAACATAGGAATTGATGTATTTTATCCGAATTAATTGTTGAATTACGAGGCTATGTTAAGGAATGTACAGAATTAACATTTACAGACTGCAGCAAACATACCATGTAATGTTCCAAAGTTAATTTAAATTGATGACTGAAAATCAATTTTAATTTCATTTTAATTATGTTGAAAAAAAAATTGTTTCTATTATAATATTGTATCATTCACATAATGCCATTTCTTTTATAGAAAATCATCGACGAAATAGAAAAAGAATACTCATAATTTTTGAAAAAGAGTATAAATATTTTTATTCAATTTTGTCACGTTACAACAGTTAATATACAATATTAATTTAATGCGTGATCGAATAAAAACGAATCAATAGAAGCATTGCATTATGGTAAGCAAATAATTGCGTCATTAATTATAAATATTTTTGTCACTCGAAACCAATTGTTCTAGTGTGAGAAAGATAATAAAATAATTGGTAAACAATTTTCTAACTAAACTTTAAAAATATATTGAAACTTGATTTCTTCATGACTCCTTGATTGAAGATTTTGCAAGTAAAAAGCGTTGATCAACACTCAGTGTTGTTTTCATCTGTAAATTTCTTCCTATATCCATGTACCGTAGATTTTTACCATCATCTAATGGTTCCCACATTACAGGTAAAATATCTGAAGTCGACGGAGTAGGCGTACTAAATCAAACAAAAAATTTCCGAAAAATTTTTCGAAAATTGGAGTTTTACAAATGGCAGTATTATGCCACTTACCCATATGTAGCAAAGTTTGTCCATAACTCGATCATTCTTTCCATCACTTTGTATGAAGGAGTGCCTTTTTGATGTGGTTTGCAGCCTCTTTTAATACGAAAAGTACCATGGAATAAATACTCTAGTTCATCGACATGACAACAACCTAAAATCATCAATGTTTGTTGAAGATCACCCTCCATGGTTTATAAGTTGTAGGTTTGTAGCGATCTGAAATCGCTACAAACCTACAACTAAAATCATCAATTTCTTTTAATACTGTAACTCAATTGAACATTTCGATGGCTATATTGTGCGAATCAAATATACCTTTGATCAACTTTGGCAGCACTAATTTCGTCGACGATACTTCATGGTCATACGAGAATATATAAAAGTAATTGGGATGAGGATTTTTCTCCACCTGTATTTTCGCAAACTTGTGTACACCTTGAATTATATTCAAATCGCCGAGCATACTTGCAAATTTATCACAGTTACTTATCGAAATCTTTTCATCCTTGAAATACATGTTTTTCAAATCTTGCTTAGTCAAATTGTAATCTTTCAGCATATTCGAAGCTTTTTCGTTTATCACTTTATCGAGATTTTTGTTGTACCTATCGAAATCGGTGCTTTTCAAGCCTGTAAAGTCATGCAAATCTATTTTTTATATTTAGTATTTCCATTCATTTCTACTTATACCCTACTCAATAAAAAGTAAAGTCCCTCGTTGTCATTGTGTCCAAACATGTACGGCATTTGTATACCTCCCAACAAAAGTTCTTCCGGTCGCACAGGTAACAGAGGATTTGGCGATTTATCATCTACACCTAATGTAAACGGGAAAGTGCCATATTGGCTTTCCTGTAAAAAAAAATACCAAGCTAACAGATTTGCTGCTAATTGCATTAGCAGTATGCTTTCTCGAAGAGCACGAAAATTCTCAT
>JAWWMK010024775.1:0-16193 GCA_035047105.1 Galeopsomyia nigrocyanea
ATAGCACAGTAACTGAAAGCTTATTGTATAGCCCTACTAACCCTATAAGGCCCCTATTGGCGCCCCGTTACACTTACACCATCTACTCAATGCTTTTGCCTTATAAGGACCTTACAGGGGAATTAGGGCTTCCCACTAGGGGCCTTATAAGCACCCTAAAATCAATTCTAGTCGGGTTGACATGCCAATTCTGCATGGTATTAGAAACCGTTAGAAAAAAGACCTGGGATGCTGCGCGGGCAGATACTCCAAATAAAGATCGCTATTGCTTTTTAAGCATATCTGCCTATATTTATTTACGCTTAACACACTGTAAAGATAAAAATTAATGTATCCAACTCATTGACAGTCATAAAACTCTGTTGTTATCGGTAGCATGAAACTCCCAAAAGGGAAATGTTTGACTTTGCAGTTCACTGGCAATGAATTGTCCTTATCCTGCAATGAAATCTTCAGGCGCTCAATAATTACTCGATCGGCTAGGACATGGACGAAAATGTTGTAGCCATAGGTCGATTTTTTTTTGCATGGTATCCTCGTGTAAAGCGTATGGCTTTTGATAAGTATGATTATTACCATAGGCAAGTGATTTCTCCACACACATCACGCATGTCGGTTCTATGGTACATCCTGTATATTGTTTTTTATTTACATATAAAGTACCAAATACATAATATAAGTTGTCAATGTTTTCTGTTATATTCTAATACTACTATATATAAAGAAAGAACAAGTGTTGGTCGGGATTCTTTTTTTGCTTTTGTTCGGAAATTATAAGACGGATAAATGCGGTGTAATAAAAATTTTGAGTGTGATCCTTTTCAACAACCAGATTGCTGCCTTCCCGAGTTCGGCCAACACCGATTCGACTTTATATCGTATTCTAATATTATGCGGAAAAGACATAGCGAGTTTTGTTGGGAATCTTCTTTGCGTTCAGAAATGATGAACCGATAAAATTGCTGCGGTCAAAATGTTAGCT
The DNA here is from genome assembly GCA_035047105.1 of Galeopsomyia nigrocyanea. NCBI lineage: Eukaryota > Metazoa > Arthropoda > Insecta > Hymenoptera > Eulophidae > Galeopsomyia > Galeopsomyia nigrocyanea. Next base: position 983 of record JAWWMK010024775.1, read on the forward strand.
TTATCTTTGGTTGGTTAATATTCTGTTATCGTTGCAAATGATGTTAATTTGCGGTTTCACTTCAGCTGAACTTCTGCTGATTTGCGAGAAAAAAAATAGTTCGACGTAAAAATAAAATCAATCGTAACTTATAATTTTTTAAAAATAAACACGTGTGTTTTATTTGACTTAAAAATCATTGGTTGATAACAAAAATGACAGCGTTTGCTTATACATGTTTGATAATGATAAACAGTAGTAATAGAAAAAAAAGCTAATGCAACTGTTCAATATTCGGTAATAAGACGTTATCGTTAAATATAACTTTTCTTTTTTTTTTCGATGCGAAATAATGATTGAAGAAAAAAATCATTGCAGAGTTGAAAACTATCAGAGATTGATTTATTCGATGTTTTTGGCAGCTTTACGAGCATTTCCGACGAATTTTCCAGTTCACCAACTATCGACCGATGCTGGTGGTGGTCTGAAATTAAACATCTTGTTAAAATAAAGTCACTGAAATTATAACAATTTTTCCAATTTACTCACGGAGTTCGCCAAGTTTCGCGTTCCATGACAACGGTATCTGGACTACCCCTGAAAAGAAAAAAAAATCATTTCAGTATAACGTTTTGTCAATTTACAGTGACAAATTGTCAATTTAAAGATTATTACTAAAGAAAATAATAAACTTACTGTCGCGACGGCAAAAGAACTGATCCTTTGCTGGAAGGGACTTTATGGTATCCCGACGCAACGCTATGAGCCGAAGGAGTACACAATAGTAGCGTCATCGCGCATATGAATGTTGCAAACCAGTATCCATTCTAAAAAATAATTATAAAACCGAGTTTTATTTGACTTTGCAAGAGTAGCTTAAAAAAAAAAATTGGCATTCGAAGCAAAAAAAAAAAGTAAAGTATCTACCAGTGGACCCAAAATGTGACTGCAAATAAGCAGCTTAATGCCTTGGAGAATATCCCAGAGAGGTCGACACTTGGATACTCCGGCGCTCATCTCTGTAAGCACGTGCACTCGCCACTCGTCCAGGTAGCCGCTCAATCTGTCCACGAATGCTTTGGTTTTCTATAAAATCATCATCGATTTCAACATTCATAAGCGACAATCCAAGAAAAAAATAACGAAATAAAAATCATGACATCAGATCCTCGTTATTGAAAAAAAACTTTTTTTAGCATTTATACTCACAAGCTGAGCGATTTTGTCGCCCTGGTTGTCGATAAAATACTGCACGTTTCTCAATTGAGACAAGGTGTGATTGACTTTCTGCTGAAGCGGTTGCAAATGAAGGTCGAGAGTCGCCAAGTGATAAACCAGCTCGTCTTGCATCTTCATCAGCGGCTTGACGCGTCGCGACAGCAAGTCGCGCATTTGCGCGGCTATCGTTTGAAAAGTGCGCGCCGTGCGGCGATCCGTCAATTGACGAGCTACGTTTTCCACTTGATCCGATAGCCCGTTCAAGTCTTTGTTGAGTATCGGACCTTGAATCTGATTTTTTTTTTGGAAGTAGAAAAATAATTCCTCGAAAGCTTTTGTCTCGTAAAATCTACTTTCGTACATTTACAATGAAGCTTACCATAACTCGGTGCTCGGTGAGATTAGGTCCGCTAGCGTAGAGCAAGTTTTGCAGTCTTTCGCGTAGATTCGGCGATAATATTCGCAGACTGGTGAGGTCGACTCTGAGCCTTGAAAAAGCACGCGTCAAGCCGTTCCACGTCCAGTGCGACGTCAATTGTTCCAAGCGTACGCTGTTGTCCAACTGATAGGCTGGATAAGTCGCCTCGTTCTCCTCGCACTTTCTAAAGGAACACGTTTTGCATAATGCGCTCGAGTGAGTTTGTTTGAATGTTGCATTAGATGAAGTTTGATATTTGATGTAGGGGTTCGAAACGATTATGTGTATTAAGTTGATTGTTGCGTATTTGTTTCATGATAGTTTGGGGTTGTATTATACAATTGTTTAATATTATGTAATTAGTCGATAACGTTACATTGATTCGAATTGAGTTATTAATTTCTTTCATGTAGTATTGCACAAACATGAGACAAAAAATAAAAAATTGTAGAAAAGTGTTTTTTTTTTAACTTACTCAAAAAGATCTTTCAGCGGCACGCTCAACCTCTTGCCGAGGAAAGGTCTCGTCTCGAGAATCGCTTCGACCGTCCTGAATTCAGGATCGTCGAGTGGTCGACAGAGTAACATTTCCGTGTGCGAAGCCATTGTCAGTGCCACCATAACGACTAACCACAAACCAATCGACACGAACGTACTGAAGAACACGAACCTAGAAAACAAGCAAAAAAAAAGATTTTTCTTCAAGTAGAAAAAGTCAGCGTTCGACGCGACGGACAATTTATTGATTAACGGACACATCGATCACTCACCACAAAAGAGTGGGACGAACTCGGCCTTCGGAACAACCGCAACGACAGCAGACTGCGCCGAAAAGCAATAGCCAGATGAATAGTACGCACATGGCTGTGGCTGTTGGACGTTGAACCCGCCGAAAAAAAAAAAATTCACGTGGATATTGAAGGATTTTAAAAAATTGTTGGATTCATTATTTGTGTGCATATGCATATTTTCAAGACTGATCGTTTTGCCTTTGAGAGGTCAATTTTTTATTTATTTTTCGCAATGCTTCATCAGAGATGTAATTTGATGAAAGCTATATTGAACGCTTAAATTCCTAATGGTGAAAATTTCAGTAAATTCGTTGAAAAAGCCAAACTAGAAAATTCGGACGATAAAACCAAAAATATACTCACAAAATCCAAATATCCATCGTTTTTGCTCGAATTTGTTGATATAAGGCAGCACTTCGTCGCTAAGTTCGCGTATCGAGTCCAAATGATTGGTCATGTCCGAGCCACTCGCCTCAATGCTACGCGCTTCGTCGGATACCTTCGCGCGAGCTGTGTTCACTTCTCGTCTTATCACTGTAATTATCAATTTTCAAATTATTACACATATAAGTATCGTTCTTTTCTATTTCTGCTTTTTCGTAGAACTTCGAATAAATGTACTCGTAATTTACATTCGACTGCTAAAAGGCCAAGTAGATAAAGTGCTAATCGATCTTCGAGTACAAACGACGAAAACAATGCAATTCACAACGACTATCGATCAGCACCGCAAAGTAATCAATTAGGAACCAGTTTTCACTGCGAAGACGCGTAAAGAACGAGAGAAGAAGAGAAGAAAAAAAAAGCTCTCGCTCGATCCTCATCTACCAACTTTCTTACTATAACACTCCAAACTTTCTACCGCGCCGAAAGTTTTTCACGCGCTCTCTTTCTCTTCTTCTTCTCCGCTTTTTTTTTTGTTTTTTTTTACGATATTATTCACAATTTCGTTGCGGCAACGAAAGTATACTTTTGTGAATATAGTAAGTTACGCGCGCAAAAAAATAATAAAATTCACGTTGTCTCAAGTTTCTTATATACTCGTGCATGAATTTTTTACTTGAATGCGAGTAGTTTGAAAATTCTGTGCGACTTATATACGTGTTTTAATATTTTTATTCTTTACGATCCAAACTATATTTCACGATTCTCAATGGACATTCCGTAAACGTTATGCATAATCAATCAGCTAATGAAATGCATAATTGCATCAGTATAATCCGCATCATGCGAATATCCATAATAATGCATTCATATCACGCTGCAAGCTCCACTATAATATATACGATAAATATTTTCAAATCTAAAACGCACACTCCATATCGATAGAAGTCGAGAATAAAATAATCCTCTCGATATACGACAGACAAAAGATACGAGATCTCGCGCGCGCAAAGCATCCTCCGTCGGAGTTTTGTATTTCCCCGAAGTGCGGCCGATATGGATTTCGCATTAGCTTTCTTTTTCTACGACTTACGTATCGGGATGTATGTGTATGCGTGTGTGTAAGTCGAAGTGAAATAGATTTTACGCTTGCGACGATGAAAGTAGTGCACAGAAAAAAAAAGGTTTATTTGATCCTAATAATATTTATTAACAGTTAATAAATCTCTTTGTAGAATACGAGCAAATGAATGATTTATTAACTATTAATAAACAGTTCATTAGATTTTTAAAAATTAATCAAATAGATAATTTATTAATAGATAACAAATTATTTATTTCAATTCAAAATTAATCATATTAATCGAATTTTTGGTTCTAAGTAATCAACCCAAAATCTTGTTACAGTTTAATGATCTTTCTTCAAATAAAAAGCAATTTTAACATTCTTCAAAAAACTAAATTTTATAGCGAAAAACGACACCTTTGACTCCGTACTATCGATGGGATCTTTATCGAAAAATGTAAATTCATTGATAATTAATAAATATATATTAGCAATTAATAAATATCTTATTTCAAGCAACACAGCTCATTTTTTTCTGTTTTGTAATTAATAAATGATTTATTAACAGTTAATAAATTTATTAACTGTTAATAAATATTTATGAAAAGTACCAAATAAATCTTCTTATTTGTTTCAAACATTTCTTTTTTTTTGTGTGCGAAAATAGAGATGTTTTTTTTTCGGTGTCGAGCCGTTAATTCTGAAATGATGAAATTTTTGTTTGAGGAAAAAATTACAATACAAATAAAATCGTTCGACGCCCGGACGAAATTGATAACATATATATTTGACGTAAATGTACTTTACCGCAAAGCCGACAAAAAGCTAAGAGAATCCCATATACAGGAATAACCGGTGGGTCGGGATTCCCTCGAGAGAAATGTCAAACGCGACAAAATGTCAACAATATCATCGACTCGTATCACTCACAAATTATGCGTCATCGATCTGTTTGCTCTTCCTATTATCGTAATATTTATTTGACAAAAAAAAAAATGATTTTGTTGACATGAATGCGCCCTCCAATGTTTATACGTTGTTATAAAAGCGATCAGCTATGAGGGCTAATGAGTGTTTGCAATAATGAAAACTGCAGTTTTTAGTTTGCAATGTTTCGTCAGTTAATTCACTGACCTCATCAGGCTGTTTATCAAACGAAATAAGTTGAACACAAATTTTTTTCTATTTTTTTGAGGGCAAACTAAAAATTTAAGTTTTTATTATTGTAAACACTCCTTAACCCTCAGCGGATCGCTTTTATAACAACAACGAAAATGATTGTTCAAACGTAATCCTCAAGTATGTATTCTATTCCCGTTGTGCGACTCTTCGGGCGTGAAAGTATACTTTGAAGAGGAATACGAGGATATTTTTACGGTGGCGAAAAGCATTTTTCCCGAAAATTTTCGCTTTGTCGCGTTCTTCTCGCGTTTCAGCACTTTTTTTTTGTTATCCTCGCTTTCGCGTCATTTTACTTTTGTCCGTTCGCGCGCTCTCCGCCGACGCTTTAAGGTTCTCACTTGGATCGCAATGGCATCCTATTCTTGTCTCTTGAAAAATCGCCGGAAAGCGTGAATGTCCGTTTTATATTTCAAGGTTCTTTTTTTTTCGGGAATATTCGAAGAAGAAAATTTGGTTTTGTTATAGTGCAGAATTCGAAAGATTCGAAAAAAAAAAGGATTTTCATTATTTTAAACTCAACATTGTATTTTTCAAGAGGCACAAAGTTTCGACGACCTGAAATAGCTCGACTTAAAAATCAGATCACTTCGTACGCGAAATTTATGGCTTGGAAAAGCCAACAAAGAGAAACGAAAGTCGACTATACATCTCTCGTATATGAATAACTCATTATTGTCTCTGTCCTCCGCGCATTAATTTGAACAACTAAAAACTTTGCGAAACAAAAAAAAAGAGACAAACATATACTCGACGCAAACTTCTCCGTCGCACTATACGCCGTGCGACAATCGGTCTCCATAAAGAAAAGTAAAAAAAAAGTGTCACCGAGTAACTCATTCATCGTCGGTGTCTGCGCTTTACGACGAACTCACTCAGACGGCACAATCGCATCTTCCACAGCCGCCTCTTTTCCCTCGCACGATGTTTATGTCGCGAGAGAGAAACAGAGAGAGAGAGAGAGAGAGAGAGAGAGAGAGAGAGAGAGAGAGAGAGAGAGAGAGAGAGAGAGAGAGGAAGAAAAAAATAACATATATATATGCGAAGAGAGTAGCTCGAGAGTTATATACGGCAAATCGATTTGCATGCGCGACTCGTGGATAGGCGAATTTGTCATGCGCGTTTTTATACGCGAGTTGCTGCTCTTCTTCTGCTTCTTTTTCTTACATTTATTGATTGATTAGCATACATTTTTTGAAGATTTTTTCTAAATTCTAGATGATAATTTTTGTTGTTGTTTTTTTTTTAAATACGTAATTTTCTTTCTCAAATCAAATATAAATGAAGTTTTATCCCGCAACTTTACCAGAACTCATCTTGCAAAAAAAGTTCTTTTTTTTTGTTACAGCGTTCATATCTCAAAGAGGGATGTTAAAAAACTTACGATTGCGCGCCTCGAGACTGTTCCTACCGACGTGGTGTGGCACGTAAAGGTACTCTCCTCGCGCTTGTCTTCCTAGCTCAGTCAAGTTGTCACGACTGGCCGTTCGTAGCCTCAGCAGACGGTCGTCTCGGGCTACCTGCCATTTCGTAAATGCGAATATGTTGTATGTAAGCGTTTGTTGAATGAAGATTTTGGTTTTTTTTATTTTTTAAAGTAAATTTTTGTTTTTTTAGGATATGGAAGAATAATGAAACGATAAACAGTAGATTTGATAATACACAATGCTAATTTTCTTTAAAGGAAAAAAAAACAAAGTTTCGAAAGAAATTCGTTTGGCATCTAAAAGCATACTTCAAGCTCTCTTACACGTCTCTCGCGGAGACCCTTAAAATTCTCTGTCCATCCTGACCATTTTGCCGGATTTCGCCGAGCGATTTTTATACGCTAGGAGAGCTTGACTCGCAACGACGCTTAATGGGATATTGCCGCTCGCGTAAGTGCGTAGTGGCAGTAGTAGCAGCAGAAGCAGCAGCAGCAGTAGCCAAGAGAGAAAGAATGGAAAAATCTACTTTCGATGCGACGACGGCCAAAGTCCCGTAGTTACTCTCGATGGGCACTTCGTTCGTTGTTTGAATTGATTGAGTTGCCAGGTGCTTTTTCACATTTTCTTCTTCTTTCCCATTAGACTTTTTTTTCATTTGCTTGTAGTAGAATGTTGTGTACTTTTACGAGCGGAGATTCGATCGTTGATTTGAAATAATAAGTGATCAACAGCTCTATCAATTTTCACTTTCATTCGATATTATAAGGAAAATACGAATCATCATGCAATTATATTTTTTTTTTATTATCAGCAATCGAACGATCCAATTCTGAAAAAAACGTTGGTACAAAGATAGTGCTCGCATCAATCCAATGGACAGTGGTAATATTTCATTGAAAAGCCCGCATGTGGAAATAGGATTGTTCAAAATAGACGACCTCTCGACTCGAGTATAGGTATATCCTCTTTTTCCTTGCTATTGAGAATACCCGACGAGATATTCTCTCTTTGATTCCTTGAGTTTCGCAATGTACACCGTTCAATGCATAATGGCCGTTGGGAAAAATAGGACACTCGCGAAAATGGTAATAACTAATAATAAAATAATCATCTCCTGTTTTCTGAAGTCAATTAATTATTTTTAAAAAATTGAGACTAAGTTTATGGATACTCGTGTTTATTATACTGTTATTATGAAAATGCGAAATTTTTGCACGCGCAATAACATGTTTGCTCGAATGCTCTATAAATCATTTTTAATCCCGTCAAATCTATAATGAATATGAAGATTTTCATTTACTCGAACAGAGGCTATAGAAACACCGACTACTTTATTCACGCAGTACGAAAACTCTGTAATCGTAAAATAATTCTTAAAATAAAAAAAAAAAGCAATTGTAGAATTTGAAAGAAGTTTATTGTATTAGTCTAAGAATAAGCGTACAAGGCAGGAAAATTCACAGAATAATAAAATTTAAGGTCGTTGACTAGGAATCTATTAGTTATTTTCACAGACTGAACAGTTGTTGATTTATCAAAGAAGTTGGAGGAATGAATATACGACACTGGCTGATAAGTGTAATAATCGCATTCATATCGATTTTATTGGTTTAAAAAAATGTATCATTCGACTCGTTACATGCGTAGAATTCATAGTCGACATTTATGAATACTCAATTTATCATTACCCGAAGATTAAATCACCGACTTTGTCAAAGTAACCACCAGCTTTTTGACCAATTTTACTGCCCAAGGTAAACCCATGGCCCTGTCCAGCATTTTGATCATTTTCTATAGAATTGGAGTAGACATGTGAGATTGGATTGACTGCCTTAATTCCATGGTTAATGCCATCGTGCGCTTTCTGACGAAAATCACCAGCTACTTCTCCAAACTTGTTAGCTCCATTTTGAATGCCACCGTGCACTTTATGACCTAAATTACCAGCTGTTTCTCCAAACTTATCAACTTCATTGTAAATGCCATCATGAACTTTATGACCAACGTTACCAGCTGTCTCACCGTATTCGCCGACTGTCTCAATTCCATGGTTAATGCCATCGTGCGCTTTCTGGCCTAAATCACCAGCTACTTCTCCAAACTTGTTAGCTCCATTATGAATGCCACCGTGCACGTTATGACCTAAATTACCAGCTGTTTTTCCAAACTCATCAACTCCATTGTGAATACCATCATGAACTTTATGACCAACGTTACCAGCTACTTCTCCGTATTTGCCGGCTGTCTCAATTCCTTGATTGATGGTATCGTGAACTTTATGGCCAGCATCCAGTATTTTTCCAGTTTGCAAAGCGACCAGCTGTTGGTTCAAATGCGGGAGAACTTTGATCAGTTTCTCGATGGATGATTGGAGAGCTTTTATTTGAAGTTCTTTGGCCTTATCTTGAGCCAGTTTAGAGTATTCATGAACTTTGTCTTTGTTTGCTCCCAATAGTTGCTTGCCAATCGAACTAATAGAACTAAAAGCGTATTCAAAAGGCTTTGCCAAACCTTTACCGATTTTTTCAACGACTTTGCTTATTCCTTTGGACTCGTCCATATGAATATCCTGTTTCGGCTGGAAATAAGTAAGATTATTTCGTTAATTAGCTGAATTAATCATCGTTTCTTTGGATTTTATTTTGAGGGTGACTTTACCATAGCTTTTTGGAAAAGATGATCTGTCGGCATTCCATTGTCCTCCTCGTGTTTTGGCATAGCCTAAATAAACATTACATACCGAATGTTAATTATTATTTATGAAACAAACGTAAAAAAATATACTCAATCAACAACTGCCAAATACTTACCAACACCAAGGAGCAGCCGAGGAGAGCGAAAATGAAAATTTTACTCAACATCTTGATCGGGAATTTTTTTTCTTCATACTAAAAATCATTTAGTCCGAACCATATTATATACTCCCGAGAGTCATTCAGCAGCTTGTTACGCGTGTTTCAATTATTTGCACAATGATACAATTAGCTACGTCACGATTTACGTGTGTTTACTTTGTAGTGTTCGAAAATTTTATTATTCTGTTTCACGAAACGGCATATGGATGATATTTTTCACGCTTCAACGCGATCAAAAGACAATATTTGTTCGCTTTTATTATAAAATACGATGAATATTAGTTTAGCCTCTTCTGTTTCGATGGTGCAATAGTTTATAACACTAGCCCTGTTAGAAACTTCACGAAAAAAATTCGCGAACCATATAACCTTTAGGATTTGGCATTCAAGTAAAACCACCCATATTTTTGACATTATTTTTTAATGATTATTATAATCATATCAAATGGTACTTAACCATCACTAGTACGTCTGAGATAAACTCTGACAAGTTGTTTATACATTGAGTACACTTTATTATTGTATTTAAAGCGTGACGCTCTTAACCGATCAAAATCACGAAAAATTCGCGAATTATTCGTGATCATTTCTAACGTGTTTAATAGATGATAACAATAAGTTTCTGGATTAATAATCTTATAGAAAAGAAGTAAATTTATTTATTAAATCCAAACATAACGTGGACAAACAAACATAATACATTGATAATTTTGAGGTAGAATGATTTTCGGTAGGGAAAAATTATCCGTAAAAAATTTTTAGCCTGTTATTATATTGATATTTACGTAGTATCGTCTTCACTCACTACGTAATCAATCGGAATAATACGCTTCTTTATGCGCACTTGAATAAATTGACTTCGCGTCACGTAACCCAGTTATCTCAAGAATTTTCTTCGCATAATTTTTTTTCTATTTTCCATGCATCTCATTAATTTCAAGGTGAAAGAATGATAGATATTTCATTATTTTCGACTGTACGATTTATTAAGTTTTTTTTTGCATTAAAAATCGAATTATCGAATATGTTATTATTGAGTCATATCCGTTTTGAAAATTTGGTGCGAAACATCTGAAGAAATATTAGTGTTTCAAAAGACAATTGGTATGTGATCGATATTTGTAGACAGGCTTTGTATTTATTTTCGGCCCTGGTTATTACATATCAATTGTCTAAAAATATTTTCTAGAAAATTACCAAATTTGAGTCAATACTTATTAATATGTTGTATAATCATCTCCCGGTTTTATTATTATATATATATATTTTTTTTTTGTTCACACAATCACTTTCAAGATGACGAACAAATGTGCGACACCTGTCGCGCTATCACATTTTGCGTATTTGAGTTTGGGTATTTCTTCTGTTGATATTTCCACCTGTTATCAATTCACACCGAAAAACACCAGGCGGTTTAATATAAAAAAAAATGTGAGTTTTTCCGTTCGACGTCACGTAATAACGTAATCGAAAACATGATATTTCCCAAAAGCGAATCAACAATTTTTGTTTAAACTTCATATCCTTACCCTATCGAGTCTGATCGCCAGATGAAGTCCCGTAGGATCGAGTACAGAGCACAATGAACGATCTTCATGGCCGCAGTCACGTTGCGCTCGTTCGAGATCACGACGTATGTCGTCGGTTTCGCTGCTCAACTCAGCGGCGAATTCACGTGCGCGTTCCGCTCGCTTCAGCAAACCGTCTGTCTTGTAGGCTAACTCTTGTGAACCTGAAGAAGAAAATTCCGTTGAGCGAGAATTTTCTAATGATAAAATGCTACTTTGAAGGTGAAAAAACAAAATGACGAAAAAATGATGGAAAGTTTGCTCGTCAAACAAAAGAAAATAAAGAAAATTCCGTTAGAAAAGCTCGTAAAAGTCAATTTAAACTCGCCAAGAGACTTTCCTGTAGTCACTAATAATCGCCTGTGTATATGCATGAAAATGCGTGGTGAAATATTAAAGTTAACAACGTAAAAGAGGGAAGAGAGATGATAGACTCATTTTAGCGTCGAGGGCAAATGACGAAGTTGCCGGGGGTCGCTAAATCGAGTTTCACGTCGAGCTTGCGAGAGCTTTAATCAACCGATAGTTATATCTTGGACAACACTTGCTATCTTTTTTTTTCGTTCAAAATTGTTTTTGCGAAGTTTAATCGAGCTCGACGATTAGTTACGGAAATCGTTCTCTTGCCCCGATAAGAAATATCGGGTTTATCCAATTATCGAAATTCAATACATCTCGCGAGGCTGATATTACGTGTACATAAGAAACTCTGATAGAGAAGAAAATTCAGCGCAAGATTTTCGAACTTTCATATCGTGAAATTAACAATTCCAGCGGGTCGCGAAACTTTCTCGAAAAGAAATTTAATAAGCACTGTATTCTCAGCTTCAACTTGCAATTAACAAACAAACAAACAAACAAAAATGGAATTTCGTCCAATCGAAAACAACGAAACAACCGTCCCCACTCGAAGCGTCGATATGAAATTCAAATCGATAACAAACGAGGAAAAGCAAAATTAAACGAAAAGAAATAAACATGGGAAAAGCCCCGAGGCGCGCAGTTGGAAAGAAAAGAGAGGAAAAAAAAAATAGAAGAGAAAGTCTAGTGCACAGCGAAGCGGAAAGCTCGGGCTCTCACGGCGCGCCGCTGCACTAATTCACTTAATATTCAGTTAGTAACTCAGTGCCGGAGCCTCCGGAACTATAAGTGAGCCGACCGATCGAGCGAACCCACTGACCGTATAGCATCTCCCCGCGCGGTCAAGTTGAACGAAAGATATTTATTACGAATGAAAGTTTTTTTTTATTTTTTGGAATTGTTTTGCCGATTTTATAATTATTTGACAGAAACTTGCTCTCGACAACCAATCGAGCAAAACAGTACAGTTTCAGCTTGCGATAACCGATTGCCAAATTAACGTTCAAAGGCGCGAGTTCGCAAACCGGAGATGTATATATCTTCTCGTCGGGTAAACTCCTCGGCTTTCGTCTCTAATCAAACTAATTTCTCCGAGCTTTGTGCGTCGTAAGATACAATACGATCAGCTTGTCGATGGAGAATTCGAAATGCGACCGTGCTAAATTGAACTTTCCATAACCAAAAAAAGAAAGGTAACGAATTAGTTCCAATAACACCGTAAGCCAACGACTCGAAGCAAATAACGTCACGCGAAGTTAAAAAAGAGAGAGAGAGAATGGCGAATATTACGGAACTTGGAAAAACTCCGTCAAACGTATAAGAGCAGTAGCGGCGGCAGCAGCGGCATGGCGTCGAGGAAATAAATCACGCGCGAGGGAATATTCGACTAGTTGGAAGTTTCTCAGTGGCTCGACAGCTCGCAAAACGCAAACGCCGCCGAACTTTTCATACTCACCGGAATATATATCTCATATATACTGTCGCCTCTCTCTCTCTCTCTGGCTATTTGATTTTCCGCGACACGCGCGAACGTGAATTGTATTCTTATTTTCGTTTTTTTTTGGTTCGTTGACGTTTTATTTTATGTACAAGATTTCTCTCTCTCCCTCTCTCTCTCTCTCTCTCTCTCTCTCTCTCTCTCTTGAGCTTTCTGCTATTTGAATGATTGAATGGAAGGTGGGGTTTGCATGAATATTTAACGTTTACACAACTTTGCTCGGAATATTCAATTTGGATTTAAAGCTCATGGGGGGGGGGGGGGGAGGAAACGTATGTTCGCGCGTGGAATATGATGCCTTATGGAAAAGTCGATGAAGACATCATCAATTTGTGAAAATTTTTTATGGTAAATTCGTTATAAATGAAAGTAAAATTGAAAGCATTCATTGGGATTTCGTTGATTGAATGGATTCAACGTATACACAATTTATATAACGCGTACATATTTTAATCTGTCGGAAGCTTTCATCATTTATTTTTCCAATTACATTTCCATTTGAACAAAAAAAAAAGAAGTCTCCGCTGTTGCGTATAATTGAATGAAAATAATAAGTCGCGATGGGAAATGAAAACCAATCGAGTTTAAAGGAGAAACGAACGAAATAAAAGCTTCTAATATGCGACGTTATAACAGGGAGAGAGAAAAAAAGGCTTACTGTTTGCAACGTCCATTAGCGCGTCGAGGGCAACGTCCACTCCAGTCTCCTGTGACAGTTGCGACTGCACCGGCTTACCCAGCAATTCCTCAACGTCTGTAAGCAAACAATTTTTCATCAAACTATGATTATTGAAAATTATTCGAAAGATTTATTATTTTTTTTGAAAGAGCCAAAGGAAACCAAGGAGAATAGAACAATTTTTCAAACAAAATAGATTAAATTGATCCTGCTAAAAATACGGCTAATAGTTCTTACTCCGTAGTACTATACTTCGCTATATGAGATTCGATTACATGAAAATTATCAGCACAGCGTATATAAATTAAATACGCAAAAGTTATCTCATTAACTCATAGTCAACTTCACATTGTCTATCAAGCTAAAAAAGAAAAAAAAAGAAGAAGAATAAAAGCTTTCTATCATATCACGCCACGCAAGAGCGTCGATCGCGTCGTCTTGCCAACCATCCATGACCTACATTAGACGAGTCTACAAGCTTGGTATGCTCGTATTTAACCGGACGTTCATTAGACGCCTATATATGTACGTATGTGTGTGTGTGTGTGTATATATGTACAGATTAGTTTCGACGCGCGAGTTGATGGAGGGTTACTCGCTTTTTTCAGCCTGCAAGCTCGAATTTCCAATTATCGAAATTCACCGGAGCCAAGAGAGAGAGAGAGAGAGAGAGAGAGAGAGAGAGAGAGAGAGAGAGAGAGAGAGAGCTGATGGGATTTTTGGTCATTAACGCTTCGAGATTCGATCGTTTTACCAAAAGCGATGGATTACCGAGAAAGGCTTGTTATAGGCCGATTTTGATTCGCGATACAAGTGGTGAGATTTTTTTTTTGTAGTTTGGATCCATTTCGTTTTGATTGAAGTTTACATCGATTTGTTATATCTCACAGTTTTTCTTTTGTTATTACTATTAACGTGAAAAATATTCATCTTTATAAGCATTAAACCGTCGATTAACCAACCAGTCGAAGAGTAAATCGATCGACCCTCATCATTATTATCCGACTCTTTATTCCCAATGAATGACGAGAGTGAGAGGGAGAGAGCAAGAGACGTAAACCGAGGAACAACGAGTGGCATTAAGCGAGGTAGGCAATTGAGGTGTCGTAATCCCTCCCCCCTTCCTCTCTCTCTCTCTCTCTCTCTCGGCGATCGATCGGCCGAATTGCCCGAACAATTTCGATTACGCGTTCCTCACTCGCCGGAATCTCTCGCGGTTCGCATCCTAATGGATTCGATGCGTGTTGTGTGTTTCGCGAAAGCCCCTTTACTAACTATTCCAACGCGTGGTTTCGGCGATGATTTATATGGATGATTTTTTTTTAGTTCACTTTGGTGCTCATGGTGGTGTGCGTTATTGTTGGACGATAATTTTGATGTTTCGATAGTTCTCGTAAAGAACTTTAGCGTGCAAAAGTGGTTTTCTATTTATTTGCACTATCGTTGTTAGTATTCGATTACACAGAAAATTCAAGCAATGCGAATGGTACGAATAAAAAAGAATTTTCAATGTCGTTCAAAGAATCCCAACGAAACGCGACATTGTTCATCGATTTTTCACCTTTTGAAATCTCACGCTTGTAAAAACAAAAATTCAATTATTCTAAGAATACAAAAAAAACTGAATAAATTTGTTTGCGTTTAAAATTAATTGGTGAAAAACCCGCAAATAAATTATTCCTAATGAGATCCTAGGCCAAACTAAAAGTAAAGCTCTCGCTCTCTCTCTCTCTCTCTCTCTCTCTCTCTCTCTCTCTCTCTCTCTCTCTCTCTCTCTCTCTCTCTCTCT
>JAWWMK010024786.1:0-16190 GCA_035047105.1 Galeopsomyia nigrocyanea
CCCCCCCCCCCCCCCCCCCCCCCACCGTCCTCGACTCTTCTCTTTTGCTGTGTTTGGTTGTTTTGCCGCGAATAAAAGCGGAACGAAAGGAGTAACTAGCGTCGGATTTACACGAGTGCAGCGGCGAATTTTTGCAACGGAATTCCTGGCGAATTATGCAGAGATTAGCAGTGCGTGCGGAATTTCGAGCGTGCATACATACTCACACATATATGTATTTACTTTTGCAGCTTTCTTTTTCGAAGAGAATACGAGCTTAGAACGTCGAAAAATAAAAGCTTCCCCGGAGAAAAGTCAAATATAGAGCTTGCGCGATTCATCAGTAAT
The DNA here is from genome assembly GCA_035047105.1 of Galeopsomyia nigrocyanea. Classification (NCBI taxonomy): domain Eukaryota; kingdom Metazoa; phylum Arthropoda; class Insecta; order Hymenoptera; family Eulophidae; genus Galeopsomyia; species Galeopsomyia nigrocyanea. The sequence goes on from JAWWMK010024786.1 coordinate 328, forward strand.
TCATAGGATAGCAGTAGAGTTTCGCGTGTACTGCAGCCGTGTCTATCCGACTTTAGCGTCAAAACTTTGCGGGATCCCGACGCTCTGTCAACTTTCGCGTTTCACCTCGACGGAGTATCGCAAATAATGCAACTGCTGCTGGCTGCGCAGCTTTTCCCCGAAGCGAGCATCGCATCTGCTAAATGATAACCTTGTTCGATCGTTTTTTCACAATTCGCAGCATTCCCGATTCGAACATCACTCGAGCTCTTTTTTTTTCACCCCGCGCACATAATCCGATCGGCGCGCCAGCCTTTGTTTCACATTTTTTTTCTGCCGCGTCATTTTTCCAATGCCAAGCGTTTTCCATCCTAAATATTCAAATTTGACAGCCAAACAAATGGGAAATATTTGTGAGGGACATTAAAAGCAGCGAATGGCTGGAGATAAATTAAACGTCGTAACGTTGCCTAATAAACGTCTATGAAAGTATTTCAAACAAATTAAAACTTTTAAAAGCAGTAAATTCCATTCCCGTTGGCAATAAAAGTTTTTTTTTTTTTTATTTTTCTAACTTTGAGCCTCGGAGCGCCATCGTCGTGGATTTTTCGAAAAAAATACTAGAAATTTCGCATGACTACTGGCACGCCGGATAAAAGAATGCCAATAGCCGAGCGAAAAAGCTCCAGGATTAAAAAAAAACAAGCAAAACGAAAAAAAAAAGTGAAGCGGTGTAGACTCGAACTGTAAAAATGATTGTAAAAATAGCAGGCTCAAATAAATGCCAGAGCAAGAGAACTCTCGCTGCAGGTAATCCAAGCGATTGGCACGCCTGCATTCTCTTCGACTTCTTTTTGCATTGTTCTCGAGAGTGAGTCCAGCCCCTCTCGTTCTCCTGAAATCTCGACTTCGAGAGAGAGAGAGAAAGAGCGAATGAACGCAGCATCGAGCTCTCAGCCCGAAAAGCCCTGAAGCAGAGAAAGAGAGAGAGAGAGAAAGAGCAAAGCCTCTACTTACGTCGAAATGAATCAAGTGCCGGCTTTCCAGGCAGGTGCTTATTACTCTGTGGCAAAGGTATGCGCCCCCCCCCCCTCCACCCCCCAGCCCTACCCCCAACACTCTCACGTACACAAGAGTCCCCCGGGCAAGTCTACGCCGATATCTACCTCGGATATCTCTCTTTTCTGCGATTAGACGAGCCGCCGCCAAAGTTCGCCAATAGACTGACTTTCCATTAGATTGCCAGCTTTGCCAGTTGTAAATCACGAGGATTAGGAATATACGGCGCTTGTCTCGTCTGCGCGATAAAACAAACTTTGCGCCCCAGCGGCTTCTTGGGAAAAATCCTTTTTCTCGCCTATTTTTCTTCCGTTCTTCTGTGTATAATGAAAATAAAGCAGTCCAAGTCACAAAATAATTTTTTTTTGCCGCGCCCGCTCCGTTGCTGAAGCGTCGAACAAGAGTCCGCTGAAAGTTTCGAGCTGGTAAAAAAGTGCGACGGAGCAGTCGGCTGACTGAAGCCTTTGATATATTTTTTTGTCGATTGCGCGAGTAAAAAAGAAGCCAGCACGCTAGAGCGAGCATCCGAACTCTGTTGCTTTTGGAGGAAAAAAAAGCAACGTTTACATCAAGAATACAAGTAGAAGTTATGAAACAGCGATTGGCACTGAAATGAAGCTAGGATTGCGCTGCTCAACGCGTAAACCCGCACGGCAATTTGGATTGGAGTGTTATGTTGCCGCTAATATGGGTACTTGTAGCTGCTCGTCTGGCTCGTGTGAAATTGAGTGTCGTTGTCGAATGTCGGACGCTGCTCATGGACCGTAGCCGCGCTCTCCCTCTCGCAGCCAGCAAGTAATTGCGAATTCCTTATCGGAGTTGCGCATCGCCTCTCGGCGGCGAATAATGCTCGCGGACGCGAAGTTGCGGGGCGCGAGTGCGGTAATAACTGCGAAGCTTCCTTCGTGCATCAGATTAGCCGAGCAGCTCGACGAATTAGAACTCTAACGCGCTCGCGTATACACATACCACGTCGCTCGCTCGCTCTCATCTGATACTCGTGCTATTGTGCCCTGGCCCAACTGCACGCAAATCTCATCCTCTCCCTCTCTCGATGCTGTGTTACTGTTAGCTATAGCTGTGCCGTTGCGCTCCATTGCCTGCACTTCCTCTCGCAACGCTCGTTCGCTTTATCGTTCAACTTCAACGCGCCCGCTCCGGATACATGCGGCCTTTTTACGTCGACAACAACAACCAAAGAAACCACTGACTTTATATGTGTTTCATTGCGCAATCACCTTGCGGCGGCAATACTGAATGGCGCGAGGTTGAAGAAAACATTCGATCCTCTGGAGAAAATGAGGCGCGAATTAGAACGGCGAGCGTGAAAAGTTACGGCAGCGATAAAAATGTGAAGAGCAGCAGGTGTAAATGTCGAGAAGCGGGAATAAATGATGCTTTGGTTGCTATGCGAATGGGCAGGCATATCCAGGCACAGAAAGCCATAGGAGCAACGCAGAAAGGTATAACGTAAGGTCTGTCTGCTGTTCAGGCGCGCCGTAAAACGGACAATTATACGCGGGCAAGTTGAAAGCCTCGCGGGGGAGAGAGCTTTTACAGCAGGAGAGGATGCAAAGCTAGCTTTTTCTCCTTTCTCCGGTGCCAGTGCCAACCGTAAGAACAATGCCTCCGCACACTGATATAAGCTGCCCGCCCGCGAGTTCAAATGAAATAAAAGCTCCACGACGGAATTATATAATTCGCTGGGCTACGGTCCGCTTGAATGAGGCCGGGATTTTGCACGAGGACTCTTGAATGTTTGCGAAAAAAAAATTTGGTTTTATACGTGCGCTCGCTTTTTTTTTTTTATTATAACCGAACATGCTCGGCCGCTCGCTCGGATTTCCAATTCGAGGAATTGAAATATTTCGGGATGCGATGTATTCGGTATAATTTTTGATAAATTTTACGTGCTCGAAATAAGCCCGTACGCATAAATCTTGCGCTGCAGGCATTTTTTTTTCTGGCGCTCTCGCTAAGCCCCTGCTCCGCGCATATTATCCTCCTATAGTCCGAAAGCTCGATAGTTGCGCCACGCTAATCCGCTGCGAATGATATGCCTGTATATGTATATCTAAAGCGGGAAATTTTTGCGTTGTTTTTTCGTTCGCTTTTTTTTGTGCTTCCCATGCTCATCGCGGATCAAAAAGGCACTTGGGCGAGTATTTGATAAGCTGGGAGAGCGTTTATCTGGAGAGCGAGCTTTCGCCAGCGAGAGAGAGATGAGAGTGCACTCGAGAGCCTCGATTGTTCGAGGGTTCTTTCGCGAGGATGCCCGGGCAGCCGCCTGCACTTTTCAACTCGTTACCTCTATCGCTCGCTCGCTGGCGTTTATCCTTTCGCGATATGCCTACTCGTTAAGTACATCGGATCGCTGCGCGTAGTTGCATGTTGCTCGAGTGCAGCCGTTATACGCTGTTGCCGTTCGCGCGGCTTATTCGTATTTTCCTCTTGCAAACTCGCCAGCGCGATTTTCATGCGGGGGGAGAATCGCCCCTCCGAATTATCGCTCTATTGTTTTACACCAGCAACGTTATCGTTAGCGAGCTTTGCCAAATATTCATCTCGACGAGCCTGCGATACAACGTTATCTTTCGGCTGCGTCTATTCTAATGTTATTTGTAACAAACATTTGGCCAATTAGCCGGAGCTTATTTGTTTGGAAATAATCAACCATTGCCCGCAGACACAGCAAACCTGTAAAAAGTCTCATCTCGCGTCCTTTTTTTCCAAATGAATTTGGCGAATTTTCGGGCTGGATGATTGTCTGAAAAATGACCTAACGTAACGCCCGGCTGCTCGAGCATTCTCATGCAAATCTTGCTCTCTTATTCTCTCCGAAGGCTGGCTATATATAACAATTATATAAAGCGTAGAAGAGCTGGTCCCTCTTATATCCCATTACTGGCTGGCATTGTTTCGGTGCTCGAATCAAGACGCGACTGTGTAACTGGCAGAGAGAGAGAGAGAGAGAGGAGGGAAGGGAAAAATGTTTGTCCGCGGAGTAAGTTGCGGGTCGTTGCGGGTAATCCGGAGCTTTTCTGCGCTCATCCGCGCGTGCGACAGATTTGCTCGCTGAGAAACGAAGCTACCATGCTGCTACTGATACTCGCTATATCCTTTTGTCGCTGGCGCGCAGAGTTTCGTTCACGTGAGAGCTTAGCCGAAGCTCGGCGTTTCGGCCGTATAGCTGCGGCTATAGAGCGCAAAGTAGACGACGACGGCAGCGACGACGACAACGAAGCCAAGCGAAGCCAAGCGATGTGCCCGCCCCTTTTGTTTTCCGAACAAAAGCGCGTTCGCCAACGTGTTTTACACTTTTCAGAGCAAGCCGCGTCCTCGTTGCTCCCTCTTTTCCAGGGCTTACGCTTCACTTGGCTTCGCTCGCTGCTCGCGAATGTACAGAGTCTCACAATCCCGGGTTGGCTCTTCATTTTCCAATTGCGCGCTAGCTGCAGCTCATTACGGAATCATCCACCTGTTATGACGGCAGTGCAGCCACGCCAGCTTAGCTATTTGCTCTATTGATTTCGAAAAACCAGCACGCGACCAGCCGCGCGCGCCTCATACCAAAAGCATATCATTACGTTTATCGTCTCGAGATCTCTCTCTCTCTCTCTCTCTCTCTCTCGCTCGCTGCCAGCCCATGCTATACGCAAGATCCATATCTCCGCGAGCCCTCCAGCCATCGATCATTTTCGCCCTCTGCCATGTAGATACACCACAAAACGAAACGTCTCACCGACGCGGCAACGACGCTCTTGCGTCCACTTTTTCCTTTTTTTATTTGTTTTGTTTTATTTTATTTTTTTTTTCACTTTTATCGCCAGTTGGCTATCTCAAAACTGCGCGTGGCTCATTTCAAATCAAATATTTATTTGGACTTTCCCGGAAAAATACGCTGGCTGCTCTGAAATCCTTTGACATGCAACGCCAGTCACTGAATTTACATAACTTACACGCAGATGTAATCGCTAACCCACTGCGCGACGTATACGCTTATCCAATTGAGATCTGTCACGAATGCTGCACGAAATAAATATTTCTAATTTATACTACTCGCTATCCTTTCTCCCTTCCACAGATATTCGAATGAGAATATACAGTTACGCGCGTAATGGTCGAGCTTATAAATTAAAGATAAAGGACCATTGAGGTATCGCTCTCTATACGAACGATTGAATGTAATCTCATGTCGGATTATCAGGTGGAACTTGTTCGCTCTAACGATGGATTGATTGATCGCTGACATATTTTACAGATATCCGCATGCATTCTATAAAAATGGTCTGACGCGACGCGAGTTTCGAGCGAAAAGAATAGCATATGACGAAAGTGAATCAAGTAATTGGAAAAGAAGTCTGGAGATCGTCGTAAAATAAAACAGGTTGGGGCGCTGATTTTATTTGTCCGGGATGAGAAAACTTGTCGGGGTAAGAGAGAGCAAGCGGTGATTGAGCTTTCGTAATAAAGGTTGCTGGAGTAGCCTGGCCACCGAAGACATAACTCCTGGGAGGAAGAAAGCTCGATTAGCTCGGACCTTAGGTGCTGCTCGGAAGCCCGCGCATCAAAGCACGCTCAGATCAGTGGCTTCCCCGTACATGTAGCACGATACAGCTGTAGCTCGGCCGGGCTGCTAATTAATTGACGCACGAATCTCTGTCGCTGGCCGATGTGAGCCGAAGCCTCGACTGTTGCAAAGGAAAGAAAAATAATCAGCGGAATCGAAGCTCTCTGGTGCACTTTGCAGGTCGGGCAATAAAATATGCACGGGCGGCGCAAGTACACAGCAGGCGAGTGCTCGGTACCGGTATCCTCGACGGCTCGCGAGACTCGGCGGAGGTTGGGATGCAGGCTGGCCTGCAGGTGTGCGCGCGTGCGGCGGGGGGAGGCATCCTAGCCGCGGCCGCGGCGCCAGGTGAAAGAGTCTCCAATGGCGAGTGACTTGCCGCTCGAGCTCGCTCCTCCTCGCGCGGCCGAGGGCGTGGCGCGCCTGCGCCCTCGGCCGCCTCGTCGCACGTGCTCTCCGCGCTCTCGCGCGAGACTCGCGATTTTTCCTCGCGGCTCGCGACTCCCCCTCCCCCCGCCCACGTCTCTCCATTGGCTCGTTATAATTTTCTTTCGCCTCGTTAGCTGACCTCTGCCCTTGGTTAGCCGTCGCTGCCAGCACGGAGACGCTCTCGCCTGTACTTTGCCGCGCGGATGACCTCTTCTCTTCTCTGCTGAGCTTTTGCACCGAATCACTTCTCGCTTCCCGATCCTCGCTTCTCGCTTCTCGGCGCTCACTCGCTTAGCCGAGCTGCATTCCGTTCGAGTGCTCTTCGCGCCTTCGCTAGATGGCACTGGCGTCGGCTCCTCGGCCACCCGCGCTCGCAACACTTTCTTCGCGGCTTGACCCTTCTTCACCTACGTAGCTATCGCATCTTTTATCATTGCACTCTAGCCATTTCAATGGTCACGCAGCACGTACGAGAGATCCTTTGAAAAGTAAACAGATCTGGCTGCGGGGGAAAAGAACAAGACGAGCACGTGTCTGACCTGACTCGTTCATTTTCTACTTATTGGTGGCCGCGTGCTTGAGTGCTCTGTCAATGTATCAGCGTTAACTGTTTCTCGGAGTGCACTTTGAGTAAGGCAAATCGACAAATCAGAATAATAAAAAAAAAGAAAGTCGAATGCGCTGGTAGATTCGACGGACCATTCGCGGTGTAAGCAGCGAAAGGAATTGGCCAGCCCACGAAAAGTCAAAAGCGAGCGGGCGAGTGGGAGGCACCGCAGTTAACAGCCAGAGCAGGAGCTGGAGCAGCAGGAGCAGAGCAGAGCAGTCCCTGCGGCGCGCAGAATCGCGAGTTTGGCCCAGCCGTGAGCGCCTCACGGATACTCTTGGCAGTCCAGTCTGCCGGCGGCGAGCGTCGCGCGTATCTCGCCAGCTAACCTCGGCTCGTATACTGCGACATCGACGTCTCACCGTCGTCGACTTTTGCTCTCGAGTGCAGTGCAAATCGCCAGCGCTCGATTCAGCGCTGGCCACCATGACTTTACGTCGCCAATGACATTGACATTTTTCCTTCGACCATTTCTAGTCAATTCAGAGCTTTAATAAGTTATCGACAGGCTAAGGAAACTGAAAACTATAAGCACACTAATGTAGGATAGAAAGTAGATAGCAAAAATTACAAAAAAAGTAAAAACAGTAGTAGAAAGCGAGAGTCGTTATTAATGTGCCGGATAGCAGAAAGGTCTCGCAACGCCGGATGAGCGGCGAGCACGTGGCGACCTAGCAGCAGCAGCAGCCGCAGCAACAGAAACATCAGCAGCAGTAGCTGTACCACTGTTGCGCCTCTCTTCGCACGGACTGTCACTCCGTGGAAAGAAGTAAGGTAAGTGTTGTGTGAAGTTGAATCGAACGATGTGATCGAGTCTGTAACGGGAGTTGATGTGTTATAATAACAAGAGCGAGGTGCTCGGAGCTGATCGTCCGATCTTTAGTGCGAATGACTGCTCGGCGGTGGTCGCGTCGCCTCGACAACAAAGCCCTCGCTGACGTTGCACGTCGCACAGATAGGGGGTGGGAGGCTACTGGCACGAGGTAGGAGCTTAAGTTCGGGCGTTTAAATGACTTAGCACACAATTTGCCCATTAACGGCAGTCGCTCTATGCCCGTTAATGGAAGCCATTGTTCGAGCTATCTCTCGCCGCTAATAGACATTCGCTCTCTCGCGAAGCACGTGTATAACCCCGCTATTCTGCTCGCAGCAGCATCCGATCCAATCAGGATTATACTCTCGTTCGTCTATAAATAACCTGCTCTACGCACTCCTCGTTGATTTTCATTCAAAGAACGACTTTCGTTAGACGCATGCAAATGTGCGTGTGCGAAAACGCGCGTATATAGCTGCCTCGAGCGCTTTCGCTCGCTCGCTCAGCGCGCAGTGCCTGCCTGCCTGCCTGACCTTGAATCCGTGAATTCCGCTCGTGTACGTATAGCGCCTGTGCGTAGCCTCGATAGCGTGGCCTGCAAAATTATCGGCTAAAAGCATCGCCTGCTCGCAATCGAATTTCCGAGCACTCGTCTTTATTAAACAACGATCAAATTTCAATTTTCGTTAGTGACAAACAAATTGGCCGGTGCAGTGTGCTTTTGGGAGGCAAAACAAGGTCGTTTTAAAACCGTTATTCAATCTGGCCGGTAACGAAATAAAACCGAGCGAAAAAGTAAAAAAAGAAAAAAAAACGAGAAGAGAGGAGAGAAAAGAGAAAAAGTGTGCCGCGCGCAAGCTTGTGAAAAATATGAAATTCCCGAGTGCTTTTCATAAGCCGAGTGGGGATAAAATAAAATTGGTTTTTGTCGGCGTTAATCGCAGGCATGTCTCGCGTGTATAACGGGAATCGAAAGTAGCTTGTATTACCAGCTGCGATTACGGCCATTACTTTAAATTAAATTTTGGTAAAGCCGCTGTAAAGTAATTCTTGGCGGAGAGGATGATCACTGGAAAAGAGGTTGCGCGCGAGAGCGAGCAAAGCAAAGGAAGCGAGAGTCGAGCCGCTGCGAAGCGCCGCGAAACGGCGAGTGAGTCGTCCTGGCTTGCTTAGGAGCGCAGAAACGACGGGTAGGTGGCACAGGACTATAAGCGAATAGTGGAGAGAGGCGAGGAACGAGGAAGGAGAGCAGCTATCTCTCTCTCGCTCGCTCTCTTGGCGCTCGGCGCTCGCGTGCAGTGCGAATATCTCGAAGGACACGGCTAGTGGCCAAGCGAACGCCTCTTTCTCTCTCTCGCTCTGAGTCACGCTCTTGAATTTAAACATTTCGCGACCTCGACAACCAGTCGAATTAATGAGCCGTGCAACGCCAACACTCGTGCAGCTGCCACGCTGCCACCTTCTTTCTTTTTGACTTTTTCCAACTCAGCGCGATATTGATACATCTTTTTTTTCTCTCGCGATCCTCCTTAATTTTCGGGCTCGCACTCCCTTGGTTTCACGTCGCACAATGAAAGCGAGAAAAATAAAAATTGCTAAAGGCTAAAGATGCAGGCAGCCGCGAGATAAGAGCTACGACGACGACGACGACAGCTCCAAATTAAAAAGGGCGTCGCTTAATTAATTAGCCCTCTCGTCGCGTCGCTATAGCGTGGCGCAGCGCCTCTTATTCGCCCGCCTACCGAAACGACTTTGATTGCATTTTTATCGCGCGGCCAATTTATAAGCTGCGTGCTACGACGAGATCCTCTTCAAGACTTTCAACGGCCCGGCGAGACTCTTTTTCTCTCTCCTTTTTTTTCTCGCTCTCTCTCTCTCTCTCTTCTCCTCCCTTATACTGCTCTCGAGGCGTGTAATGCTCTTATTAAACATTGGATTACTCAATTTGAGCTGGGTATTTTTTTAATTATCTGCCAATTTGTATTAAAGCTTGAACTGTAAGTCTTTTCAAGTTATAACTGTAGCAGAGACGAGGAGAGACAATGGCAGCTCTCTCTCTCTCTCTCTCGATCGTTGAGCGTAATCGGCCACTATTACGAGTCATCGTGCTATATAAACTGCTTGTATACATTTGCATAGTTGCACATGACAAACGAGCGCTCGCGAGGGTGCACTTTTACGCGCACACAGAGTCGCTCTCTCTCACTCGAGTTGAGTCGATCAATAACGGCCCTCTCCCTCGAATGCCTGTATGCCAGTGCACGGCAACTCGCGAAAGCCACTTTCATACTTTAGTGCAAATGTTCTACAAGACCTCTCCCCATCTGGGCTAGCTCATGCCGAGGCGAAGCGACGCCCTCTGCCAGCTCTCCAGCAGCCGGCCACTTAAGTCGTAGAAATGTAATTGTCGCCAGCGAGCAAGCAGCAACGACTCGAGTACTTTTTTTTGTTTGTCGCGCGGACACCCAACGTTGACGGATTAAAGTCGAGAACAAGCAAAACGCTCGATTGTCTGGCTGGCTGAAGAAGACGAGGAGCGCTGCCCGAGGCAAAGCTGTAGGCTTTTTCGGCAAGCAGCAAACAATAGCCGCTCCAATAGCGATCGCGCGATGTGGGCCAGCGACGCGGACTCTTATCAAAACGCGAGCGAAGCTTACAGCCAGCTCCACGGCATTCTCTCCCTCTCTCTCTCTCTATCTCTCTTTCTCTGTCTCTAGGCGAAGAACGCGTCTCGAGAATTCAGCACGCGCGGCACCTTTGGGATTTGATTGAATTTTTTCTCACGAGCGCGCTCGCGCCCCCGTGCGAGAGAGAAAGACAGAGAAAGAGCGAGGAGGAGAAATGTTTCCGCCAAATGAATCCGTCGAAATATTGCATTCCTCGAAGACGCGCCTCGCCTCGCCGCCTCTTCCAATTTTTGCGCTTTAATAAAACTACCTGCTGCTGCAGCCTTTTTGGCGCGACAGCTATGAGCCGATGGGGGGTATAAAAATTCATTAAGTAATCGCGGATCAATCGTCGCGCGTCGCTGAAGCCTCGCCGGCCGTGTGCCGCGCCGCGGGCGCCGCGAAAAATGTTTTGTTTACACTTGATGCGCAGAGAGCGGGCGAGCCAGCGAGCTTTGTACCTATAGCCAAGCTCGCGCAATCCGGCGCTCCGTGAAATTAATAACGGCCGCCGCGCGTACGCGCTGTAACGGACTCACCAGCTCTCTGTCAAATATTGTAAAGCGCCCAGCCGCGAGCAGCTTTTTACTGCCAAACATTTTTCATTTGGAAATATATTAAAATCACGCCAGGCTGGCTTTTTGTCGCGGGCAACTTGCAGCGAAACATCATTTGCGAAAACGCCCCAAGAACGATATCGGTCGCTTGTAGTATACGAGCTAGAGACGAGCTCTCTCTGTCTCTCATTTGGCGTCTCTCGCAATAAGAGCTGTCCGCTCGGGTCGCTCGTCTCTCGCTCGGCTATTCGCGCTCTCAGAGTAGGGGGCAGCTCGGATTCAATTATCCGATATTAAACTGCCACCCCCGTCCCTCAGCTGCTCAGCGAACCCCTTTGCCGTCCATGTACGCGCGTACGTGTGTGTGTGTGTGTGAGGGAGAGAGCAGCCCTCCGGCTGTCCAGCAAGTATTAGATTGAATGGACTTTACTCGCTGTGTTGTACTTGCTCCGTAGCTGCGCGGCTGTTTTACTTTGCCAGCTAAACAGCCAAACACCTCGCGCTCAGCTCGCTTTGATTGATCCTGCCTTTAATAGCAAGACTTTTTTCGATGCCCCGCGCGGGCGTCCACGATGTGTCTTGACGGCGTCGCGGCCAGCTGCGGCTCGTGCTGTAAACGAGTTTGATATTATTTTTAATAGGTTGCCGGCCGGTACTGCATTGTCCGAATAACGCGCGAGCTGTCAACGTCGCGCTTGAGGCTCGCGCGATCTCTCGTCGCGCTTTGGAGTGCAGCTAATGGGGCCCGCTTATACTTACACGGCCTCTCGACCATTACCCGCGCGCTTATACGCACTTAAACTGCATGCACTCGCAACGATTGCTATCTGCCGCCGAGAGCTCTGTCACGTAATTGGTCCATTGTTGCGGGGGGGCCTCTCTTTCGCACCTTCTAGTCGCGGCGCATCTCCGTGCCCGAGCGATCGTTATTTTTAATATTTATTGCCGTGCGCGAGGCCGGCACAGATATGCAGCCTGCAGACGATCGGCAGTAGCAGGCTTTACGCATCGCCGCACCGCCTGCAGTTTAGTAAAACACGCACGAATAACAATGGGCCGCCCGCTTCCGCGGACTTCCGATCGGGATATTGAATTCGTGACAGTTGCTTTGACTCGCGACTGCGTCAAACTGCGCCGATCTGCCTCGGCTCCACTACAACCAGCAGGAAGCCGTTTTTTTTCCGCACCCCCTTCCCTAATAGGCTTCTGCGGCTTATTGGCGATACGCACTCGATACGAGCACCTACTTTCGGCCAATTTTATTAGTACACGCGTAAAAAGCAGCTCGCCGCGCCGAGCGTCGACGGTCGAGCATCGAGCGCCGTGCCGGCAGGAAATTAAAGGGAAATAGCTGCGTGCATTATATCGCGCATCGCGGACAAATGGAAAGATTTTATTTGGAGCAATGAGTATAAGCGAGCATCGAAACCACCAATGAGCTGTTGCCCCGACAATGCCCATTGCATTATACGCGATGGCGCGAGCTAGACTGGAAATTGCTGGGGAAATGCGAAAGTTGGCTCCCGATGTGCCTCAGCTATATGTGGACGTGTATGTATCAGTGCAAAGAATCGCATAAACAACGAAGTCGAGCGAGCTAATGTCGTATTTGCTGCCGCCGAGAGAAAGAGGTAACAATTGTTCAAGGCAGTGCGCGACGAGAAGACGGAGCATGGCATATTACAGTGCTAATGAAAAGGACCTCCGATACGCAGACTGACTGAGGACTGAGCGACAGAGACGCGGGAGAGAGAGAGAATATCGATCGATTTATCGATAGACAGACATATAGTAGACAAGCTCCGGCTTGGTTTACAGCCCTGGCTAATTACGTTTATTAACCCCCGGTTATGTGTTTGCTGCGAGCACACATTTGCCGCTCGCTCGAATCCACTGCTTCGCCTTTAGCTGCACGCACATACACACGCATGCACGCATACACTCGAGACTGCACCGCAGCAGCTTCCAGCTCCCATCTCCCATCTCCCATCTCCCATCGGCTGGCTCGATCCTCATTTTTCGACCAATCGTCCTCGCTCATAATCACATTAGCTCGTCCACGAGTAACTGTCAGGCGACCCACGTCTCTAGATTCCCCATGCCGGAGCGCCCAAATGAAATTTCGCGGCGGCCTGCGGTTTGTCGCAGCACATCGCCTCGCATATACGAGATTCAATATGCTCTCGCGTGCGTGTGCGATCGAGGGCTGACTGCCTGCCAGCCTGCCTCCTCGTGCAGCTACTATAGCTGCCGCTTCGCTACTTTACATTGGATACGTGCGTCGAGCGGCTATACTGCAATAGCACTTTCTTTCTTTAGCGAGCGGCCCGCACAGCCTGAACGCAGCTATTACTCGACACCGCGCACTATAAACTAATATCGCGCTTGCCGCCGTGGGGGAGAACACATGCGTTTTGTGGCATGCTCGCGCAATTTTCACTCAGCTATATTTTCAGTTACGATCGCCCTCGAAACTCTGTGTTGTTGCTGCTGCTGCTTCCGTATGCCCTCGTGCAGACTCGCTAAGCCACCAAACGCCAAGCGATTATCGTTTTAACTTTACACCCCAAATTTTTCTATATTACGGCTACAGGCATGTCCAATATTTTTACTTTACCCGCTAAACGTTTTCTATTCTACCCACATTACCAATTTCAAATTCAATGTATTCGCAGGAGAAGAGGCCGCAAATGAATTGAATCAATGAAACAGTTTTATTTTCCAAATAAAAAAGTGCGATCGTTGCTGTTCTTGATAGGTGAATGAAAAATTTGGTTTGAGGTAGTTGCCTATCAAACTAAATACAGTGAGATTTTGCTGAAACTTGGAGCGAAACTAGTTAATAAACAGATTAACAACTTACTGTGCAATAAGTTTGGGATCGTTTGACCGTCTACAGTTTTCGAGTTATAGTTAATAACTTCACTTTTTAACACGGGCTCTTATGGAAGTGATGGAGTCCGCGCCCCAGAAAAACATATAAAATAAGTCCTATCTGTGATAAAAACAGTATAATTTTCTCCAGAAACTGAGCGAAACTAGATTGAACTGTGAAGAATCGAACTCCGTTTTCAAAAGTACAAGTCACCGTCTAGTTACAGAGCAGTATCGTACAAAAAATTGTAATTCGATAACTTTGAAAGCTTCTGTTTTTGTTTATTCTTTAATTATTATTGTGAACTACGGTAGCAATAATTGTCCTTTCAACGTATAGGCTCCAAATAATTTTATTTTTTCAATTTTGTTCTTGCATACCTATACATACACTATACATTGGTAAAAAAACTTTTTTAAGTAGTATCAGTCGAGTACGGTCAGACGGAGAGCTTAAGCTAGATTATTTATGGTTATTTCATATTGTATATGCCTCTAGAATGATTATTGAGTTTTCATAGTCGATTGATCGAAGAAACGGAAAACGGAAAACGGATAACAGTTGATTTTGCGGAAAAGCAAGAGCTATCCAAAGTCAATATTAATCAAATTGAACGTAGGAGAAAAAAAAAGAAATTGTAGTGCAGCGCTGGCTATATGTATATACGGAAACAATAGCAAATTTAATTCGACGAGAAACACAGGATGGAAGAGCAATAAGTCGATGGAGTTTTGATTTGTTGGTGCGGCAGCTCGTCTAATTGAAACATCATCTCTCTAACCGGAAGTAATAAACAGAGAGTTCTATATACAGTTGCAGAGCCGCGCGATCGAGAGCAGACGGTCTATGAAAGCATAAACTGCGGGCAAAAAGTATATTCTCGAGCGAGCTGCAGCGAACGATATTGGGGTTTATCGCGGCGTGCGTGTGTGTGCGATTAGCGCAAAAAACGTGCAGCGGGCAACACGTGGAACGTCGGCGCGTGGCGCGCGTAAAAGCGCAAAAAGAAAAAGAAAAAGACGCATGGGGCTGCAGAAGCTGCGAGAGCGCACGCGAGGAGGAAGAAGGAAAAAAAAAACAACGCTAAGGAGGACGGAGCTGAAGACGCGAGCGTGGCGTCTTGATTTACGCGAGCTGGGCGTTCCTTGCTGTGCCGCGCCGAGCCGCGCGCACGGAAGCTACAATTAGTTTATTAATCCCCGTCGGCACGCTCCTCGTAAATATATATACACAAGTATGAGTATTACGCACGCGCAACGATCAAAATTAACTCATATCAATGAAGCGCTCCGCCCTCGTATATATAACTTTAGAGCTCGCGAAGCTGCTTATATATACATATTTTGTTTTTCTCTCGATGGACAAACGTCACGTACAACCTATAGGGTGTATAGTGCGTAGCTCGCGTATCGCAGCTCGGCAGGCTTATCCTTTTTTTTACGAGTTTTATTATTCATAGCGTCGCCTGGCTAATAAAAAAAAAGTGAAGACGAAGGAGGAGCTGTACTCGTTAACTGCAAGCGTACGTTGTTCGCGAAGGCTGCACCGAGAAGAGCTTTACGACGAATACACGAGTAGCCATAGCGGCGGGAATTATCGATCGTCGCCAATAATAAATCGCTGCGTCGAGCAAGCTATGTATGCTGTATGTTGACTAGCGAGCTATAGCTGTAGCGATAAATGATCGCCAACAGCTCATGACTATGCTAATGAGCGCCGGATAAATAATTCAGCGCTGAGGACCTACTCGCGATCGTTGCCCGACAACGCAGAACTCGACTAGCCGGGCCCATTTCAATTGGCCCTTCGCTCAAGATCATTCTCTCGAATTAGCTGCGGCGTCTATACGTGAATTCGATAAGCTTTTCGAAAATTGGCTGCAAATCTCCAATGCTGTTGGTAGCCAATGTAGTTTCGATGGATAGCCGCACAAAGCTGCGGTTTGTATTGCGTGGGTGGGGCGCTAGCGCGAGATATGTCGAAATAATGAGTCGTTTATTTGGTCTGCAATTAGTTGCGGTGCGCCCTCACGAGAGCCGATTATCATTCGATTTGTGTACTGTTGCGCGAGGCGTCGAATGCCATTGTTTGCCCGACTGCCGATTATAAAGTCAAATTTCATTATCTTTTTTCAAATCGCATGAGGTCAGACGACGCGCGCGGTCCCGTAAAAATGCCGAGATTAAGGTAGTTGATCACCAGTATATAGTTTGGTCGTAGCTAAGAAAATGTGAAGTTGACAAAAATTATTATAGAGTGTCTGAATTTTTAAATGACGTTCTGAACTACAATAAATCTTAATACCAT
>JAWWMK010024797.1:0-16189 GCA_035047105.1 Galeopsomyia nigrocyanea
ACGGTCAATTACAATGGAAGAGCATATGCTGAATGCATCAACATTACTGAAGAACCAATAACGATTAAGCCACCCAAAATCACCCTGGAACCTTGCGAGACTGTGACCGAAGAAATGGAGGCCTATGACATTGATAACGATAACATTGAAAATAATTACATTATACTTAAAACTACTGGCAGTGAAGCCAAGGACCGAGCAACTTTAATTTATGAGCAACTGGATCGCAAGACCCTTGAAGGGCACACTGAAGAAGAAACTCAACATATATGCTACAGCGACGAGAGATAGTGCAGGCGTGTTGCCAATTTTGCTAGCTGCTGAGCAGCTACAGCGTTGCAATTTTTTCAGTAGACTGGCAGGACGGTAAAACAGTTACCTGCCAGATCCACCCGTTACAAGATATCAATGATAAAAATTTCCGGCCCGTAATAAAATAGCCGGCAACGAGCGATAAGGCAAAGCGCATCGTCCGCTATCAGCGCGGGGCTGGCGCAGTACGCGTGGGCGCAGCGTTTCTGCTTTTGATTAAAAGGTCAGAATTTACTTGACTTATCTATAAGTGAAAATAACCTGCAATTAATAAGTTTCTCCTTTGGCAATGTGCTTAGCGTGGCATTCGAGCACCCCGTTGTGCTGCGCTGCTTGTCTTTTACGGCCGTTTACCTGTGAGGCGACTGTGGGTAGAGCACAAGTCTCCGAATGCAAATCTTTAATCTCGAGTAAGGGGTCTTGAATGTTTGTTGCACTACGTAGAGAAGGGTGTTATTATCCTCAAGTCGTATACTTTGAAATTCGGACCGTCTTAACTGTTTCCATAAGTGATGTCGTATAACAGTTTACTCAATGTGAGAGAACGAATAAAATCGAAGATATGCAAATTTTTACTAGCTACCACGCCCTAGGGTTTTTAATTATTTTTCCACCTACCTTGAAGGATTTCCAAATATATGAACCAAGATTCATAAAAATCTATCGAGTAGGAAAGTCATACCGGTTGACAATTACTCACACTGCACATACATACACACACATCTGCCGGACAGACATAATAAAAAAACGACTTTGTCGTCTCCCCATGATTTCTAATGAAAAATATACGAAAAAACTTTTCAATGGTGCCACGCAGCATGTTTAGCTCTTTCGAAAAAAACCAAGATTGAAACATGAAATATAAAAAACAAGAAAACGGTAGGTAAAAAACAAATATTTGAAGAAAAAAAGATAGCTTGATAATATCTAGTTTGTATTTCTTCATTGGAAAGGAAGCTTTGTTTTCGCTTTTTTTCAAATTTTCCGTTTTTACGCTAAAATTTTTTTGTTTTTAATGTTTCACGCTTAGGAATTGGTTTTTTTGAAAGAGCTAAACATTCTGCGTGTCATTATTGAAAAGGTTTTCCATATATTTTTCATTTACAAATCATGGGGAGGCAACAAAGTCGTTTTTTTATGCTGTCTGTCCGGCGGGTGTGTGTGTGTGTGTGTGTGTGTGTGTGTGTGTGTGAGAGAGAGAGAGAGAGTGTGTAATGTCAACCAGTATGACTTTCCTACTCGATGGAGTTTAATGAATCTTTGTTCATATGTTTTGAAATCCTTGAAGGTAGGTGGAAAAATAATTTTCAAGTAAATCTATTGACTAGAAAAAATGTTATAGCTATTTTTCAATTAATAAAAAAAGGAAGCAAAAAAGTAGGTTTTCATATGGAAATGTTGTGCATAAACTGCTATAACTTTGTATTTAGGATTAATTTATTAACGTGTGACAAATCATTTGAAAGCTTTCGAAAGCAGCTTTAAAATGATTTGTCGCGCGACGAATTCGGTTACATGTATTCTGAATTATCTCATTTTAAAGCAACTCTTTTATTTCAAGTGCAAAGTTTGTAAATCACTGTTATTATGCGTAAAACACTGTAACTTTTTTTACTACTGAATTTGTTAACGCTTGGAGGATCTTTTTAAAGCTTATGAAAGCAGCTTTAAAATGAGATGTCGCACGAGGAATTCGGTAATATGTTGGACAAATTATCACACCAAAATAACCCTTTTTTGATGTAAGGTATATAAGTTGTGATTATGTTCAAAAGGCTGTAACTTTGTTTTCAGAATGAATTTAATAAAGTTTATGGACTCATTTTAAAGCTTATACAAGTAGCTTCAAAACGAGTTGTTGACTGATGAATTTTCTAATATCTATCCAGAATTATCTCATTTTAAAGCAACAGTCCTTTTTTAGTTATGCACATAACGTTGTCCATATATTCCGAAAAAGTGTGTGGTTTTTTGTTATTACATGCTTCAATTAGCTTAGATGAATATTTTCGCTCTCTTCAAAGAAATAACACCGGTAGTGTAATTATTTATTCAAATAAATGTTTTGGTTTGATCGAAAATTTATCATTTTAAGTCAATTCTTCGGTAATTATTGTCGGTATATATAAGAACGATTTTTATTGGATGAAAAATGAATAATAAAAAGTTATCTTCTATCTCCAAGGAAGCATTCAACCAGAGCAGCTGGCAGCGGATTTTCTTAATTCAAAGCAACTTCTCTTTATAGGTACGTAGTTGAAGCGGATTCTATTTAGTGTTTTTTTCGAAGTTTTTGTTTCTTTATTATATGCTTCGACTTTAGTTTTCTACTAGAAATTGATCGTGTGATAACTCTTTTTAAAGCTACTTTTATAATCTTTAAAACGAGCCTTTACTCGTCAAAAAATTCATTGTCTATCCAAAGTTACAGTAATTTATGCATAGTAATAAATTACGTACCTCATACCTACAAAAAACATTGCTGTAAGTAAATATATATCGAGCTAAATTTTATAGAATTCTTTGAGGATCAACTCGTTTTAAAGCTGTTTTCGTAAGCTTTGGAAAAAGCCCTCATATGCTACCAAATTTATTCTTGATCCAAAGTTATAACAATGTGCGCATAATAGTGAATAACATACCTTACATCTAAAAATAAATAGTTGCTATGATTTCAAATATCTTAGGCTGAATATTACCGAATTTATCGTATGATCACTTGTTTTAAAGTTGCTTTTCTGACCTTTAAAATAAGCTCTTGCACGTTAAAAAATTCATTGTCAATACAAATTTACAGAAGTTTACGCTTAATAATAACCAATCTTTTTTAAAAATTGTTGTTGAAAAACAGCTGTAAAATTTTTTCTACTTGATGGATCTGCTTGAAAACAATTTTTTCACCTTCGCTGACCAATTTTCAGACATATAAAAAAAGATTCATCAAAATCCATTAAGTAGAGAAGTCATATCGATTGACAGTACACACACGTCCATACACACAGACATTGACACCATGAAAACGTAACTTTGTCGTCTCCCCATGATTTATAATGAAAGATATATAAAAAAATTATTGATTAATTACATGCAGGAGGTTTAGATCTTACAATAAAAATAAGATTGAAGCATAAAATGACAAAAACCAAAAAAAAATTTAGCGGAAAAACCCAAATTTTTAAAAAAAGCGAAAACAAAGCTTCTTTTCTAAGGAAATAAAAAAGCAAAAATGGAAGTCTCTCCAAGTTAATGGAGCTACTCGGTCAATGAATCAATGTTAACACATAAGACGCCAATGGATGAACTCTTTTACATCATGCGGTAAGCAACAACGAGTCTGAAGTAGTTAAATGCCTTAAGAGGCCTTAGAATGCCTTCCAATGCCTTAGGAAACGGCGCTGATTTCCTCGTTACCGACCACAACGGCAACACTGCTCTACGTATTGCCATGATAATGCCATCGTGAATGTCATCCTCGAGAACGTTGCTCGAGACAAACTGAAAAATTTACTTGACTTGAAGATCCAAAGAACCAAAATCGCTGCTCTGCATTTTGCCGCAAAGTCCAACTGTCATAAATAAATTCAGTAAAAGCAGAAAATTTCAGCGCGAGCTGGAGTAAACCGGTGTTACGTAAGCACGCAGTCGAGAGCGAGAAGTAGAATCAAAACAAAGGCATATATACAAAGGTAGATATTCAAATCAAGACCACACTTGAGCCGAAGAAGTCGCTCCCGAAACGCGCTTACATAACACAAATCACAACTCTGGTAAACAGACAATTTATAACGACTATAGCGGAGAGGCTGTTGCTACAGTCGAAGTAGAAATTTTTGGATTCGTCGTTACAATACTGAAAGACGATGTTAAACATTTAGTGTCAGTATCGATACATACGAGTAAAAGAGTTTAATGCGAGATCCACTAAATGGCATATTACCAAAAATAGCAGCGTTAGCTTTGCGAATGGGACGTGCAAACGCATTTTCATTGTGAAGGACACTTGGTTTTTCATTTTTTTTCTCTCGTTAATACTAAACATTTTTTCCTCCACTGATTGCCGAAGTAGCAAGAAAAACGTCGCGTTACTTGACCTAGGATTACTACAATCAGACAGCCTCGCGGTACGTCGGCAACCGCTGACTAACCGCCTGCAACAGCTTTATATAGAGCGACATTTTGAGGTCGATGCGGCGAACGGACAATCACGCGAACGCATTCAGAGAATTTTTTGTCGACTAAAAATAAGCAGTTGGCCGAGGAAGTGGTAACTGCGAAGAAATATTAGACAATTAATCAAGCTCAAGCTCACGCGGCGATGTTATCGGAAACGGAGCTAAACGCGGTGTTATTACGGCTAGAATTAGCTAACTCGAGAACAGAGATAAAAGAGCGCCACCGTATAGCACTTTGGTTCACGGGCTTATATACCGAAACAGAATTCGCAGACGATAGCAGCAACGAGGAAGCCCGTAGAGCGTTAGTACAACTTTACCTAGACGAGCTCAAAGATGCTCAACGCCTCGCAGTCGCAGGCGCGCGGAAAGCGGTACCCTCGCCCAACGCGACAGTGCCACCCGCGGGTATTCCCCAACAAGTTTAAAACGCACAAGCGGCGATCGCAACAAACACCATAGAGCCCACACCCGTGGATCCAATGATACCACTCACCGAACCTGACGGTAGAAGTCGTCTGATCCCGAAAAGTATGTATGACGCGATATTTGCTGGCATGCCAGACCTGACCGACTTGCAAGCGCGCGTAGCGAATTTAGGATTGCAACCCCGACAATCGATAGTACCGACTACGCTACACCGACAACAAAACATACCAACTCCACAGACGAGCGGACAGCACGTACGCGATACCAGCATCACACCATCATTGAAGATGCTAACTCCGTCGCCGCAGACAGGGGACTCGTGAAAAACTCGCAACCTCTCAAAGATAATGCCGAATTGGCAACTCAAATTCAACGACACCGAGGTCGAGGGCGTCCGTGCTTTCTTTAAAAATGATGCAAAATTCAGCGGGTCTATTCGATAACGATGTAGTACGAGGGTTTCACATTTTGCTAGATAAGGGCGCGGCATCGCACTACCATTTGCATGAAAAAGAATGGACTACTTGGGAGTTAATTCAAAGCGACATGAATAAGCAATATAGCGACAAGCTGTATACTGAACGGAAAAGTGATCAGGCGCGAGCGCGAAAACATCGTTTAGGCGAGTCGGTCAGCAATACGTAGACGTGCAGCAGTTGACAGCGGTAGGCGCGTAACGTCATTACGGCAGACGCTGCGATAGCAGGAATTATCGCCAACGCAGCGGCAATCGACGAAGACAGTACAGTCGCGAGCTATACCGTCGCTACCATAACAACGACAGACGCAGCCGTGACTCAAGCCGAAACAGTTCGCGCGACAGCTGGTACAGCAACAGAAGCAAAAGTCGCGATCGCATCGGAAGCTACGGGTCCAGAAGCTCTCGACAAAGTCGCGATAACAGAAGGAAAGATGACAGACGCGACAAATCCGACAGGAAAAACGACAAACACGACAAGCCCGACAGCCACGACGACAAGCGCGACAGGACAGACAGGCGCAGAAAAGATAGTCGTGACCGATACTACGAGAAAAGCAACTCCAAGGGCGAAGAATACAACAGGAAGTCGGGAAACGAGAAGTACGTCTACTCGTCAGACAAGCGCGAGAGTTGCAACCTCTACTGTTAAAACCGAAACTGGAAAAATTAAGAAAAGCTCGACTGTACATTTCGCGGACGAACTAAATAAAAGATCAAACGGAAAATTCAAAGTATACCCGTGATATTGGTTGTCGATAAAAATAGCAAATACTACCGTAAAAGCTTTATTCGACCCCGGTGCGTTAGAAACAATATTAGGTAATACCGGTTGTAAATTATGTGCGGATAATAATATAGATATACTAAATACCACAATCGATTACGTGAGAATGCCGAACGGCAAACTAGAAAAAGCGCACGGAGCAATTAAAACGGATATTAAAGTCCGTAAAATAGACACGGAAGCCGAAATTTTATTAGTACCGATACTACCGTACAATATGATACTCGGAATGGATCTGATTAAAACACACGGCATTAATATGCAAAGTTCAAGCGACTCATACAACTATAGACTCGCGGGTAAATTCCACTCGCATAAATTTGAACTCAGCGCGATTGAGATAGTACCGGATAACGAAGTAGTCTTCGATGCATGCACACTACACGTAAAACAAGAAGAACTACCGGTAAAAGCAGAACTCGTCAAACTAACATCAGAACAGGAGAAAATTTTAAAGGAAGCGCTCGACGAGCTATTACCAACAGAAAGAGTATTAAATAATAGAAAAAGATTACCATTCACACCGTTAGTAGAGCATGAGATCAAGCTGCGACCAGGTACGAAACCCAAGAAACAACGGTATTATCCATTATCGCCAAAACTCGAAAAAGCCTTGCATGAGATAATCGACGAACAAGCCGCGGAAGGTATTATAGAACCATCCGAGTCGAAATGGTAAAGCCCGATAGCTATGGTCAAAAAGGCCGATGGCACATATCGCATGTGCGTCGACCTTCGCGAAGTCAACAAAGTTGCCGAAATGGATGCATATCCGGTACCGTACACGGAAGTAATATTAAATAAATTAAGATCGGTAAGATACATAAAATCTCTTGACTTAAGTAAAGCATACCATCAAATTAAACTTTGTAGACTCTCGCGCCCCATAACTGCATTTACGGTAACGGTTCGCGGCCTATGGCAGTATAAACGGCTACCCATGGGTCTAAGCGGCGCGGGCGCCGCATTTCAAAGATTGATCGACAAAGTTATAGAGAGGCTTCAGTCGCACGGTTACGCATACTTGGATGATATCGTGCTAGTATCAGAAACTTTTGAAGAACACATCGAATTGCTACGCAAACTAATATTTAGAGTAATGATGCCAGACTGACAATAAAAAGAAATAAGACCAAATTTTGTCAATCCGAAATTAAATACTTGGGTTTTGTAGTTAACGAGCACGGTATTAAGATCGATCCGGATAAAACCTCTTCGGTTGAGGGCTACCCGCGTCCAAAAACACTACGCCAACTTCGACGATTTTTTAGGAATGGCCAGTTGGTATACAAAATTTTTGAAAGACTACGCGAAGATAACGAACCCGCTCCCAAATCTAACTAAAAATAACACCAAATTTGAAAGGCGCGATAAACAAAAGCGCGCTTTTCAAAAAATAAAACACATGCTAACAGAAGCACCGATGCTCCACCGTCCACACCCAGAGGGGGAATACTTCCTCCATTGCGATGCTAGCAATGTCGGCTTAGGTAACGTACTGACCCAAAAGGTCGACGGAGTAGAGCGAGTGATTGCATATGCGAGTTACGCCCTACGCAAAAACGAGCAGGTGTTCTCGACCACCGAGAAAGATTGCATCGCGGTTAAATGGGGTACAGAGAAATTTTTCCCTTATTTATAAGGCGAATCCTTTACTATCATTACAGACGATAGTGCTCTACGTTGGTTATTCGAGAAGAAAAACCCGACTGGACGCATAGGTCGCTGAGTTCAAGACTTACTCGGATACGATTTTAAAATAATACACCGCCGCGGCGTTGATAATAAGGTACCAGATACCTTTTCGCGCATATACGAAAATGAAAAGACGGAAACGGCAGACTGCAACGCAATCGACATACCAAGCAAAACGACAGATCGTTGGTACTTAAAACGCATGAGAGACGCAATTAAAAATCCAAGGCAATTCAGAGACTACAAAATTATCCGCGGCAATCTGTATGTCTACAAAGCGCGAAATAGCAATGACGGGATTAGTGATCTCAACCCGTGGAAATGAGTAGTACCGAAAGATCAGCGAAAATAAATTCTCGTCGAATCTCACAACGTGCCTCAAGCAGATCACCTAGGTACAGAAAAAACGTACACACGTATCATTCAAAAGTACGCATAGCCTGGCGCGTACCGCGATATACAAATCTACGTCAAAACTTGCGTGATCTGTCAGAAAGCCAAAGCTGATCAGCAGGGTAAAATAGGACTAATACGATCGCGGAAAATAGATAGACCATGGCAAACGATCAGCACGGATTTACAAGGCTCATTTTCTGCGACACCTGAAGGGTATAAGTCTTCATTGATTTGTTCTCTCGATACATCGTATGCAAGCCCTTACTGAATAAATCATCCGAAACCGTTCGCGATGCATTAGAAAATACGTTAATTAGCAATCACGGATGTATGGAACGTTTATTGATAGATAATGGCGCGGAATTCACCGGCGCACCGGTAGTAACATTTTTGAATGAATCAGGAATTATTCATGAGAAAACATCTGTCTACTCGCCACAAGGTAACCCAACGGAGCGCGCGAACCGTACACTTAAAGTCATAATTCGATCATACATTACACATATACACTCTGAATGGAATAAATACCTCCCAGTTTCAATTTCCCTCTAATACTAGTAAGAATGCAACGACCGGTATTACACCTGCATTCCTGGTATATGGCCGCGAATTGCAACCATCTAAATTATGGCGCAGAATAGTTTAAACTATCAAAACATCAATAGAACATAGGAACAATACCGAAACAGATACACAATCAGAAGTATCTCAGCTAACAATCAATCACACTTCTGACTGAAATGAACGTATGCAGAGTTTAAATAAAGCGCACAAATCAGCATCAAAAGCAATAGCATATCAGCAAAAACGTGAAAGCAAATATCTCAATAAAAAAAGCGACATTTAATTTTACGAAGGTACTCCACGCAAACATGCAATTGTCTTCTGGCGCGAATAATACAACAGCAAAATTATTGGACCAATACATCGGTCCTTTCACGATTACAGCGCGCGCAGATCGAAATATTTATAAATTAGCCGATAAAGGAAAAGAGTTGAAAAACACCTGATATGCGCGTCACTTAAAACCGTATATCAGCGCAAATATCACCAATAAGAAGAAAGAAGTCCACTCCAACTTCCGAGCCAATCCACGACGTCGCGGCCGCCCGCTGAAAAATCTCACACCAAAACCAGCGGATACACCAACACCCCCGCAGACCGCCAGAAAGCGCGGCCGTCCACCGAAAATAAAAACGCCGGCACCATCAGTTCAAGTATCTACGCTGCCGATAAAGAAAAAACGAGGCAGACCCCCGAAAAACAAATCTCCTCAATAATTGCAGGTATATAGCACCGAGTCGCAGGCAAACACCTACATAAAAAAAAGAACAGCATTCAGTCCGGTACTACCACAGATACGAACGCCCAAGCCTCCGTACAGTATACACACAAAAATATCGATCGGTCGCAAACAAACTCATCACAGCAAGTATATCTATATAGAAATATCGATTGACCAGCGAGCAACTACAACCAGCGTGGTACACGTACCCATACACGCGTTCGCAAAGGTACGAGCTGCGCGCGCACCCCATGCCAGCAAGCCCGGCGAGAGGAAACATGCCGCAGGAACAGTGCACGTCCGGCGCCTTAGCAACAGCCACGCGCACAGCCACGTGCATTCCTTCTCACTCGACCACGTTTAATTACAAATATACGTGGCCAAGTACATATCGTTTCGTGCCTCACGGTTGCCTTGGTGTGGAAAATGAAACAGTCAGAAAGTGCAGTGTTGTGCGGTGTTCAAAATGGCGAGTTCGCGTGAAGAAGTCAGATGTGTCTCATACGATTCCGATAGCTTCGGAAAAGAGCTGACCACAGGTTATGCAAGAGTCACGATAGGACGCGGCTACACCTACGTAAAACGTAGCGATGCCGACATACAAACAAGACAACGGCGTCAACTCGATAAACACCAGCTTATCGACGACTTGGAACTGAAGGTCAACAGCGGTTTAGTCACACTTTTGACACGCAATGGCACAATCAACTGGCAAGTCAAAGATACACCAAGAGGCCCACCAATAACTCCTAAAAAACTACATGAGTACTGGACAGAGTACGCGTCCAACGCTAAGCACCAAACATGTTATTGGGAGAGGAAGCTCCACAATCCCTTTGTCATATTCTTTCGCCAAAAACTCGCCCCTTGCATACTGGGCGATGACATCATCAACCCATACTAGGAACTGTCACTAACCTATGAGGACCCACTCGAAGAGCACAAATACAGCGATACCGATGTTGAACGCAACGATAACACCGACGAGTCTGGGAACTCGGAGACGGAGAGCGAGTATATGACAGCAAACACCAATAGCGCCAGCAGCAAGCACGAACGTGAGAACGTCATCGGAGAAGTTGCAAAACACCAAGTCGGCCAATAGCAACCAGAACCATAGCTCGAAGGCGAGCAACAGGCTAACGAAGATGCTCCGGAAATCGCAGCCGAAGACGCAAACGGCGCTGACCAACAACAACTCGCCCGAGATGAAAGACAGCCACCACGGTGCAGACAGCAGCTACCTCGTTTACTCCGTGCGCCCGGGCGACGATACTTCGAAAAGAAGGCAGCTCGCCTGCTCAGAGAAAACAAGATTCCCGCCGATGTCACCAACCCAGTCGCCTACTCCAGAAACAGATATTACAACCGCCCGGATATTCAACAGAAGCACCGGAACTTCTACAATAAACACCCTGAAGAGAGAGAAGAGTTGAAGCGTGTTGGGATTGCAGTTAGAAATAAAACACGCAGAGCAATTCGGGTAAAAGTCGGTTTTATTCAGGTGCGCGAAAGCGCGTCCATGCTTCACACAGCGGTAGCAGCGACTGAACTTATATTAGGCGCTCGACGTTAGAGCGCTGTGGCGCTGCGGTACACATACACTCTCAACATGGAGACGCATACACATACATACACACGTATACACTCAAATTCCAACAAAGCGAAAATTGTTATCGGGCGAATACCAGCCCTACGGACCGATGCAGTACGAGTTATTGGCAGAGGCGAAATGTGAAGCATGACAGCAGCAGCAAGGTCAAGGAGAACTCAACGAGCAGCAACAGCAGCGTTAAGAGAGTGGGACAATGTAGTTTGTTTTTCCTTTCGTCAACCGCATTCCAGGTGTTTCCACGAATTTTAACTTAAAAATAAAAATGGATTGTTTTCTTTTCCTTTAACTTTTTCAACTCTTTTCTAACAAATAGTAGAATCTGGGGAAGCAATTATTGAATAACAAATCAATAAGGAAGGCTACTTGTTTTTTTAGTTTGAAATATTAGTGTAGAGCTCGGTGGCTCAGGCGGTAGCGTGCGAGACTTTGGTTCTTGCGAACCAGGTTCAAGCCCCACCTCCGTCAGTTTTCACCGACTCTGCCGTAGAATACGGGGCTTCTACGTTATGAACGCCCACCTCTGTTCTAGTGTGCTGCGTCACACTAAAATCTCTACTCTAATCTGCTATGTATATAACAACATATAAAGAGCAGTAATGCTCGTATATAACGTAAATAAATAAATAAATAAATAAATAAATTACCGAAAAGCACAACTTGTGCAGCTCAAAAAAATTTATGATTCCACAATAATATTTGCATTAGTTATAATGATTACTATACGTAATTATTTAGCGTAGAATTAAACAAAAAATATATATCATTGTTCGTTCCAAGGCAAATATAAAGCCGATCGGTAGTATTATTATTTTCTTACTATTTATTGCAAAAATTTTGTTACTTTACTGATGGAATACAAATAGAATTAAAATCGTATGAGCACAATTACACAAAACAAACACAGTTACATGCGTCGGTACACAAGAAAAAGTACGCCACACGACATATTTTGTGTTACACATTATCATTTTCACATTTTATAAGTCTGCAGCGACGACAAAAATCTCATACATGTGTTATTCATAATAAATTATTACATATTTCAATACCCTGCGTTCATATCTATTATTATGCGAGCGATATAAGCTACCGTCGTTGGACAAAAGAGAGAGAGAGAGAGAGAGAGAGAGAGAGCACGCATAGTCGTCCACTTCGCGCCTGTGTAAAAATCCATATCTTGATTTTTTATTACGTCGGGGGGCATTGTAACAAGGCTTCGAGCGCCTTGCTACTAAAAGCGTAAATCCAAGGAGCAAGTGTGAAAACACATACACACGCGCATAGCGACATGTGTAAGAGAGAGAGGGAGACCACTGACCGGCCGATAATCACCGATGATAGCCGAACGATGACGGCGCAACGAGAGAGGGCTTCGCGCGAGCGCGGTTATCACGTGACGGTATATTCAAATATAACGCCATAAGCGATGCGCAGGTGCCAGGCGGATTGGTTCCAACTTCGGCCGCCAGGGGGACAACGACTAGACAAGAGCCGACACACAGGAGGAGTAGTCGAGTATAGGATACAAACTAGCGCACAATCGACCAACGAATCGAATTCGCTTCTAGCAAGCTGCTGGTCGGAACAGACTAACCAGTGCTAATTTTTGGCTGGCCACCATAGGCTCGAACTTCAATGAGGCTTTAGGGGAGAGACCCTCTAGCCGGGACAGCGCGATCGTGATTAAAATCAGACAACGACACAACTGACAGTCAACGACAAAAAAAAACTATTTCGGTTCGCGAGTTTGCTATGCGCCACCTTGAAATCCATTCGGAGATTACATTACCGACCGAGCAAATATTAACTCACTATCAGCGTTTAAGGCAGGGACTGCCAACGTTGCCTTACTGATGAGTACAGTTGGCAGTCCTGGGATGAAACGCAATTACATCTGGCCATTTCATCCCTTCTCGCGATACCTTTTAGGACTCAACGTAACTTGGTGGTGACGTTCGGGTGCCACTCGATCCGAGCATTACTACCGCTATCGTTACAATCATTCTAATTGCTTTTGTCTCGCTACGCTCCACGCGCGCGGATCTAACTTGTGTGATCTTTCGTTTCACTCGCCACGTGCTTGAGGCAACGACGTCGAATCTACAAGCGACTAGCAGGCCTGCTCACCCGCGACCACGTAGCGATTCCAGCCCTTCCACGGACAGCCGGAGCCGGGAAGTAAAGCCGATCGGGCCGCGTGCGAGAATGGTCCAGAGTGTAACTACCCTTACACGCAGCCTTGTAGGGCCACGTAAGTAGGCAAGATTGCACTCTCTCTCTCTCTCTCTCTCTCTCTCTCTCTCTCTCTCTCTCTCTCTCTCTCTCTCTCGCTCTCTCTCTCCCGCGGTTCCATTGTATTTGTGGCACGGAGCTATGGCGAAAGCTCCAGATTGCAAGACTGCAATTAGTCGCCTTTGTAGTGAGACGATCTTTGGACTGAATGAAGAGACGAACTTATATTGTAAACGATTCATCTGCTTCATTCACTTTGCATGTACTCTACTTCTACATGAGCAGGTATCGACGAGTGAACCCTGCCGCCTCCGCGGGTCAAACGGCACTTGGCCGTTTGACATTATCTGAGATAGCTGCGAGCAGAAACCCGTCTTCAACGGACTGCTGTGGTACGAGGTCAAACTCGCGTTAGGGTTTCGCGTAGGGTACGAAGTAGCCGCATTTTAATTATACACTTGCATATATATATATATATATATACTAGTGGGGATCCGCCCCCCTGCTCGCTCCGCTCGCCAAGCCCCCGGAAGCCTATTACAATTTAAATGAAATAATCACACTTGCAATGAGCGCATTAATATTCATTTAAGATTTCAAAGAACATAATTCG
The DNA here is from genome assembly GCA_035047105.1 of Galeopsomyia nigrocyanea. Taxonomy (NCBI): domain Eukaryota; kingdom Metazoa; phylum Arthropoda; class Insecta; order Hymenoptera; family Eulophidae; genus Galeopsomyia; species Galeopsomyia nigrocyanea. Next base: position 14,015 of record JAWWMK010024797.1, read on the forward strand.
TAGCATAATACTAGAATTTCTACAATTAAGGTAAGGATCCATTTCAAGAGCTGCTGATCTCCATATGTAAGTACAACGTTGGAGCTCAACCACAAGAGAAATCACGTGTCAGTGATGGAACTTCTGCGTAAAATTCATGTTTAACAAATTAATTCCAAGGATCAAATTTGATAGCTCTGAAATTTCTGCCTTAACGTTGGAGATCTCTAGCGAAAGAGATTTTATTACACCGACCAAATAGAGAAGAAATCGCACTTTAGTGCTGGACCTCTTGCTTCAACTTCAAATCCACTGCATCTATTCTAATGACCACCCATGCTAGTGCTAGAGTCCCCTCGCTGCCTATGCGGATTTCCAGCGCTAATGTTGGAATCAGCTCAAGCATTTTAGATGACCTCCGACATCGACACTGTGTCGACGCGTACATGATCGTTCTCCCACGCTGTAGTTGAAAACTATCCACATCAGCATCAGCGATCTCTAACGCTCAAGCAGCTATATCGTCAGAGGTCTCATATTAACACAGGACTTCCAGCATTTGAGGTAGAGATCCATGTTAGCGCGGAATTTGGAAGGCTACTGATCTTCTGATGTGAGTATAATGTTGGAAATTACACAGACCAAGTAAAGGAGAAATCATACTTTAGTGCTGGACCTCTTGCTTCAATTTCTCTATTCGTATGATCACCCATGCTAGTGCTAGAGTCCTTCCGCTGCCTATGCGGATTTCCAGCGCTAATGTTGGAATCATCTCAAGCATTTTAGATGACCTCCGACATCGACGCTGTGTCGACGCGTACATGATCGTCTTCCCAGCATTTGAGGTAGAGTTCGATGTTAGCGTTGAATTTGCAAGGCTACTGGTCTTCTGATGTTAGTATAATGTTGGAAATTACACAGACCAAATAGAGGAGAAATCGTACTTTAAAGCTGGACCTCTTGCTTCAATTTCTCTATTCATATGATCATCCATTATAGTGCTAGAGTCCTCTCGCTGCCTATGTGGATTTCCAGCGTCAATGTTGAAATAATCTCAAGCATTTTTGATGACCTCTGTCGACGCTGCTCGACGCGCATATGATCGTTCTCCTACGCTGTAGTTGAAAACTATCCACATCAGCATTAGCGATCTCTAACGCTCAAGCAGCTATATCGTCAGAGCTCTCATATTAACACTGGGCTTCCAGTATTTATAGTAGAGTTCCATGTTAGCGTTGAATTTGGGAGGCTACTGGATGTAAGTATAATGTTGGAAATTATACAGACCAAATAGAGAAGAATTCGTACTTTAGAGCTGGACCTGTTGCTTCAACTTCTCTATTCTTATGATCACCCATGCTAGTGCTAGAGTCCTCTCGCTGCCTATGTGGATTTCCAGCGTCAATGTTGGAATCATCTCAAGCATTTTTGATGACCTCCGTCATCGACGCTGCGTCGATGCCTATTGGGATTGGCGGTCGGGAAAAATCGCCGTCGACAAGTAGGGTAGAATACATTTCAAGCATAGGGAGATGATGTATTTTTCGTCTATAGTTTCAATTTCTGAACTTTTAGGAAATTTTCAGACAGAGAAATATGTTGGTCTTATTTTTTTAGAATTTTTTCCCTGATGATTTCGAGTTAGCCAATTGTTTTCACGTCGAACGTCTTTTGATAAAGCAGCTATCGGAGATTCTGCAGCCAGCACCCAATGTATGCTGAAATCTCCATTGAGCGCTACTATCCCAACTTCTTTCGGAACTGTACTATTATTGATGTCTTTGAAACACTGAATGTCAATCACGTGATCCATTTTTTTTGTTCGACAACTCACGAACGTCTCTCGCGAGTGACTGCCGTGGCAAACGATACTTGCGAGCTTATATATGTTAGCGCCCTCTAACTATTTTTTTTTAATTGCTGAAATCGACAATCACTTGCCGAGAAGCGTCAATTTCCATGATATTTTCGTATTCGGAGTAAACGATGCAACGACGGTACTAGCCAATGTCTCAGCAAACCTGAGCTCTAAACGTACACTGCAATGTTTTATCAGATTCCAATGTGTGTGGTTGTTTGCAGCCATGTCGGGTGTAATGTCAAAAGCGAACAAACCATGTCCATTCGCAAAATCGCTTCGAGTTATATGATTTCCCTCGTTAAGATAGTGTATGCCCGTACCAGAGTATAAACTGT
>JAWWMK010024808.1:0-16187 GCA_035047105.1 Galeopsomyia nigrocyanea
TGTGTGTGTTTGTGTGTGTGTGTGTGTGTGTGTGTGTGTGTGTGTGTGTGTGTGTGTGTGTGTGTGTGTGTGTGTGTAGAGCTGAATTATCGTGCGTGCAGGCGCGCGTAATTGCACGACCGATTGGCCGAGTCGAGATTATTAATCGACGGCTTGTTAGCGGAACAGCGGATAATGTTGGCTCACCATTGCGATATGCCAATTTCGGGGGGAGGAGATGGCCCGCGGGTTAGCATCGCTCTATCCTCTACCACGTGAATCTCTGATTGCTAAGGGCGATTTAAAATCTTAATTATGTGGGCTTCGTCGCAGTCTGTATAGTTTTGAATTTTCATGAATTTATCGGGATTGACGAGATGCTAGATGAATTGTTCGTTTGAGTTCCTGTAGTGAATTCAATCAGATTGTTTTCTAAATGCAACGAAATGGTTGAACTTCTGCTAGAATCTAGCTAATTAAAAATTGTTTGTTGTAAACCTGCAAAAATGGTTTTGGAGTAGCGAAAGAAAGTAGCGTTGCAGACATTATGAAAGAAAGCAGAAGGAATAAAAAGGACACAAGCCAACTCATCACTCAAAGTTTCCCCAATGTCTTGCCCCCTTTTTTTTTAATGCACACGAGTATTGCAAAGACAATGACTCAAGTAGTTCAGGAATGAACTTTTATATTTTAGTAATATCATTCTGGAAAATTATACTTTTGATTTTTTTCTGTATCGAAGACTTTGATGCATGCAAATGAAATCTATTTTATTACGTTTATTTATTACAAAATTATACAAACGTGGAACTGCTTCTAATAATTAAATGTTTTTTTTTATGTTACAGGTGAGTTCAAATAAAATTGGAGTTGTATCATTTGTATCAGCACACGTAAGTCGTCAAAAAAATAACCCATTTCCACGCTATCTCACACCATAGAGTTCCTGAAAAATTGTTCTATCATTTTTGTATGCTAATCTATCGAACCAAAAAAAAAAGAAAGAAAAATCAAATAACCATCATCAGCCGACAACCAGCGTTATATATCATTGTGTTCGTCGGGCTTGTCGAAACAAACGCATCGTATCACGCAAATACAGTATATTCGCCCCCGGTAAATTACCCGATCATACTTCGGAGCCCAACTCCGAAATGACGTCAAATATTTATTTGTATATGCGAAAGGGCATATGATGCAGCATGAGACAACGCTACTCGAACTATTCAACAGAGAGGGAGAGAGAGAGAGAGTAGAACGTGACCCATATATTGCCAGTAAATATACGAGCGCGGCCGGATAACACGCAATCTCCATTCGGTTCGGATTGATGCCGCTTCGTATTCTGTCAAAAGCCAGATAAGCACATGCTTCTCACACTTGGCCTTTGATCTGAACCACGCTCGTTCGTCCTATTCTCGTGACAGCCTCAAATTTATACCAGGTCAAATTATTATGTTTTATTCGGTAATAAACTTTGCGCAAATATTTGAAAAAATCGTCAAATAGATAAGTCTTCATTTTCAAGACCACAATACACTTGTACATTAGTCTTCAGTTTATCTAACTATTCATCGAGTTGTATTCTGATTGACAAACCTGGAGGTATCGCGAGTACGATATGAAAAAAAAAAGAAAGATCCACGGATGTATACGATAGGTCTGAAGAGCTGCAGTAGCTCGCGAAGAGCTATACCCCCGCGTATAATATGAGGACGCGGCGCGCGCGCTCGCGAGGGGCAGGCCGTCTGTTATTCCGTCGCTGGGGTTTACACGAAATCGATAAGAATGCGGAGCGTCTGTCTAGAGTGGGCATATATACGGAAAAATATCGTGGCTAAGGCCTAGCCTCTCCATATACCCAACGACGACGACGAAGACGACGACTGCAACTCTCTCGTTCTCTGTGTCAGTCACCTATAGTCGAGTGCACTGTACCCTATACCTGCATAACCGTGTTGTGAGTATGAGATATTGCATAGATGCCAGCCAGCCGGTCAGGTCGTTCAACCTTATATATACAGAAGACACGCTGCTGGATTTTTTTGTATTTCGCAGACAATGGTATTAACGAATGATACTTGTTTTAATTATTGGATTTTTGTCAGTATCTATTAGAACTTCTGTTGCTGGTATTCAAATTTTAATAAGCCAATGTCTAGGTGTACGTTATGTCACCGCGGACAATACGATATTTTATTCTGCGAGCGGAATCGTACGAAAAGCCAATATATCAACGTTTCGGATAAATAATTACTTGTAATTAATTCACTAATTCCTGTGTTTTTTCAGACATAGCAAAAATTGAAAAATATACAAGACTTTCTATAAGATTCGAATAATATAAATTTTTATTTAATCAAATATTGTACGTACTGTCGTTGTCTCAAGCTGAGTAAATTACCTTAGTAGCTTGAAACTTAAAGTCACTCGATATCGCTGACAACTGACTTCCTGTATTCACATGACTTTACATACCTACTTTGCGGTAAATACTTATGTGTACTTTGTAGCGAGTATAAATTCTACTACCCTAACACGTTTACTTTTATAATTTTGATACTCCATAATTGTAAGTAAAGTGTAACGTAACTTTGCTTATAAAAATCTGGGTCGAATATTTGTCCTAACCGCTAACCTCTTTATTCAATATATTCGCAATATACAAAAGAAATAATATCTTCTTGTAATCTTTTTCGCAAAACAATTAATTTGACGTATTGCCAATATATAAGTGATTACGGAATATCTTAAATATTCAGCTCGGATATTTTTAATCGATTTTCATTATGTTATATTTGACGGCAAGTCAATAAGAAAATGGCTCAGTCATATTTATTCACGGAAACTTTTACGTTAATGAATACTTTTACATAGAACTTGGTGAAATTTTAGACATTAGCTTTTATTCTTGAAAAACTTTTAATTTTCAATCGTTGGAACCAGAATACCTTCAAAGTAATTATAATAAGATTCTCTGGAAAAAGACGACGGAGGACGCGACCGGCATTGCACTGATAAAAATCTTACAATGTTAATATCGACCGTACAAATTTTCGGCAGGAAACGTCGTCTAAAAATACTTGTTTTTTCGCGGCCAACGTAAAGACGAAACTTCCGCTGAAATTATTTATCAATATTCTTTCATCGCGCCCCCAGCCAAATGACCAACTGTATCTTTAATGTCACGTCGAATTCGTCTCGCGATATTTTCGTAAAGAAGGTCAGCCGTATTGGATACTACTATCACGAGTGTGTGCAACATCGAAGAAATAATACCATCGCCTACGTTGCGGAAAAAGAGTAGGAAAAAAAAAGGTTGGCGTTGAAATAAGGATCGATTGCAATTATACTTCGCCCGTATAGGTACACATATATAAACGTCTATCGGAGCATAAAAATCCAATTGATATCCCACGTGCGAGCCAATGTGTATTTCCGCGAAGTCACGGACCACCTACAAACGAACTCGCATATCCGCTCAACGGAGAAAGAGAGATTCTATCAATGATAGGCTCGCACACACGGAGAGGCATCTATAGATATTCCATTGGCGCATCAAAGCATCTTAATTCAAACCGTTTGTTAACGTTCTTCTCCATTCTTCTTTGTCGAGCGCAAACTTTCTTCTTTTTTTCACTCCTCGAAACTCGGGATATTTCAAAAGCAAATAAAACTAAAGATGAAAATCAAGCGCCCTTCTCTTTTGTTCGGATAACTCAATTAAGAGAGCTATTATCCAGCTTGATGAAGTATTGTTAACGCATGGAATGTATAATTCAAGCTATTATACAACACCGCAGTTTTCCGTAAATGACTTTTACCGTGAAAACTCGAGCTTTTAATACGCGTCATACAAAATTTATCTTTCCGCAAGAGCACGATATACATAAACACAAATATTTTGACGATCGCCGTAAGTGTAAAACAGCCATCACACGAGCTTGCACGCTTCCGCGAGATTATAATGGATATACAAGAGCGGCGATGTGTCATTAAAATACTAACGTCGCGTATATTCATTGATTAACGATTACACGGCTATTACGAGGGCATTTAAACGTTGGAAAATCGGCATTGGTTATCTTGGGGAGGAGTGGGTAGGATTGAGAAAGGTGTGCGAGAAAACGGCCGTGTGGGACAGTGGGCAGGGAGGAAAAGGGTCTTAGTCTTAATTCCGGAATAAGCCCGGGCGAAATCTAACCGCCGCTTGGCGGGGAACGAGCGTCGCCCCGTAGCCCACCCGGTTGTTAATTAAAACTAAGTCCTTTGCAAAAGAGCTGAAATGTGACTGTAGTGTGTCGTGCATTTTCGAGGGGAGGCTGCATGCGATGCTTGCCATTTGATAAGCATATATGTAGAAAATTGGAGAAACTGCAATGTTGGTAGTATTATAACAAAGTTATTTAATTTCTCGTATGGTGAATTTGCAAATTTAAACGGTTGAACTCTGCCGACGACAGCTCGTAGAGTTAATTCATTCCCTATGCGATATAATTATCCGGTAAATTGGATAATTTTCTCGTACAAATTTCCGCAGTTTCTATATACATTATTGATTCGATGCAAGCGTTTGAACTAATTTTCCTGGCGGCACATCCGCGTTGAATTTAATATCAACTGATATTGCTGCAACTCTGCTATGATATCACTTAAAAGTCCATTTAGTAACATACACGAGCTGCAGTACGAGCGAAAGTTCTTAAAACAATCAAGCGCTCGAACAGCTAATTCGCGTGTGCGAACTCGCAGAGCCGCGCGAATTCACATTATAGCTATATGTATATACTCGTATTCTCAGCACGTAACGCGAAACATTGATTGGCGAGCAACTCATCCTCGATGCACGCGACGCGAGAGAGAGAGAGAGAGAGAGAGAGAGAGATCGAAACGCAGATGGAAAATCTACGAGAAGAGAAAAAACATTTGTAATACCAGCGCAAAATAGGACAAAGCGATAACTTACTTTTTTTCGAATTGGCTTCTCTTTCTCTCGTTTTTCTTATACTTCGTTGTAATCGAAACTTTCAATCAGCAGGCAATTCAAAGGCAATATACGTTGTGGGTCCTATCTGATGGCCGCGCAGCCCAAATAAAGCTCCGTATATGGGCGAAAAGATCGACACGCAAAGGAAGAGAAGGGCCCCATCCTGTCTTTTGATCGACTCGATGAGCCACTCGCGATCTGCGGGAATTTTAATTAATCACGCCTTCGAGAATTCATTTAGGCCTTCCTCTACAGCTATACATATATGTATACGGTAGCATGGGAGAGAGATCGCTTGGATAGATCACCTCATTGTTCTCCTTTTCTCATTGTCTTAAGCAGCCCCTCTCGCGCTCTTTCTTCGAGCCAAACGGGCAGCGCGAGCGAAACTAGCTCCTCCTCGAGCTATTCGGCATTTGAATTTCAAAGATTCCGATATTCGACTATTGATGCAAAGTTGTTTAAGCGACATTTCTATTCGAGGCGCTGATTGGCTTCTTGGAAAAATCTTCGAGCTTTTTTTCATTGTACAAAAATGTAGAGTCGATTTTAAATTGAAATGACAAGTGATTGCAAGTTTTAAGAGTTCTTTTACGTTTCTACAAAAACTAATGTCACTGTCGAGAGAGGCAAATATTAAAAAATAATATTCGAAAAATTCAATAAACATTTGTCTCTATAAACTGTTCTCTGGCTCTCTCTCTTTCTCTCTCACTTTTTCTCTTACATTTCAGACGCGCAGCGAAGTGACAAACGAGCTGGATATAAATTTCAATGTTTCTCAGCTTAAGAGGCCATTTCCCTGGGCGCTTCGCGTCACAGTTTGACTCCACATCGCCGCCGCCGCCTTCTCGCTCCCGCTTCAGCTGCTCTACTCCATCGAGCTTGATCTTCTCTCTTTTCGGAAAGTTGGGCTGCGATCGTCGCCGAGATAGCGGCGCACGTAAAATCATTCCGATAAATTCGAATGTTTCTTCGCGCGCGCGGTCCGCCGAGTTTTCCATCGAAAGCCTATAGCCGTTGCCGTCAAGCTGCAGTAAAATTCGTTTAAAGCCACGCGGATTCTCGGCGCTTCTTAAACTCGCCTTCCGTTCTCAATTTATGACCTTACCCGGACTTTTATTCTATTTCGAAACGCTCCTCCAAGCCCTTTGTTTTCTTATACGTATTCAGAGCCCTTTGCTCTATCTCGCTCACCTCTGTAGATTTTTTCAACCGGACGCGAACTATTCATTTTCTTCTCTATTTAATTCTTCGAAGTGATATATAAATCTTCGCGCGCGACGCGATTCGTGAGATACGCCGTGTGTATTGTAGGTATACGTCGATAAAGTTGTTGTAAGTACTTTATTCGTGAAACAATTGAATTAATTATTGATGTCTTCCTGTTCTAATGAATGATATTTATGCGTGCGTAATTAAAGCTTAACTGACGTCAGATCGTTCACATACATGCACATAATGTCATAATGAAAGTTCGTTGAGAACTTGTTTGGAATTCAAATAATCCATATGTTAATTTGATTCTTTCATTATACAGATTTTGTACAGCTCTTTATGAAGATTGTATTTTTCTTTGAGTCTATTTTTTTACTGTAATTTTTGCTCTTATAATACATAAAATCGGGTACTTTTGTTATTTCAATTTTTTTCTGCTCCCGTCAACACAATTTCAAACAACTTGCGCATGAAAAAATACCTTTATAAACTAAAACATAAGGGTATGTGAGTGTAAAGTGTGCATTGATATAATTATAATTTTTCTTTGAAGTTTGAAATGGAATATGAATGAAAAGCGGGAATAACGAAATATACGCAGTACGTATAAGCGTTCTATACCTGTAACAAAGTCATTCTCGAAGGAAAGTTCTCTTTTTTCGAATTTTTTTCTCAAATCATATTATATTTTTTATACTCGACTAGCGTTTGTAAAGTTTTTCAAAGCTTTCATATCAGCCGGGTATAGGATACGATGTACAAATCAACTTAAGAGGCAGAGACGTTTTATCAGACGTTTCCTGGAAACTGAGAGAAAATGTACTTCCAGCTGTTGTATAACTGAAAATAAAGCATAAAATTTATACAATCCCGTTACAATTTTTAAAAATAGATACAATATTATACTCATAAAAAGTAAATTGCGAAGATGAACTTTCCATAAACATACAACTATACATCAAAATCAGAGTAAACCACCACTTTATTCAACAATACAATACAAAAACGATGGAATAAACTGTCTCCTTCGTCTCTCCAGAGAGCTCAAGCAAAAGTGAGTCAGTCAATCCTCTCAGAGCGTTCATCAATGAAATCGACGTTTTTCCGCGAGAAAGACAATAAATTGAAAGTGCGTGACTATAGATGTGGGGAAGATTCCCGTCGCGACATCCACTTTGGTGCCGTGCTTTCATGATTCTCTCTTCTTCTTCTTCTTCTTCTTTTTTATTCCTGCTTCGAAAACAGCAGGCCGAGCTCATAAACGTTGCCTTTCTCTCTCTCTCTTTTATCTCTCTTTTTCGCATGATGTTCTAATTTATATCTTTTCTTTCTGGCTTTTCTTTGGTTTACTCGGTATTTTATCTTTTTTCCATGTTTTTTTTTTCGATTAAAATGATGTACTGCTGATCCATTATAACTGCCAGATAGATTTATGAAAAGTACATGCAGAGTCGTATACGTTTTAATTGAATAACTAAAACCATACTTTTTACGTGAAAATTGAAGCGAAAAATCTGACTATAATTGAAAATTGTACGCCAGATCTTTCGTTAACGATAAAATATTAAAAATTACTTTCGTAGCAATAATATTATTACTATTGCAAATAACGTAACAAACACACCCTTCAAAAAAAATAAAACTTTTTTTTTCAACGTACTACTCAGTTCGAATTAGAGGCAAACGGTGTGAGTTGCAAAAAAAAAAAAGAAAAGAAAAAAAGAAAGGTATATCGAAGGCAGCAGCAGCAGCAGTGGCAGTAGTAGTGCCTCGGTCAGTGCAACGGTCCCATAAACAGTATGGCGGCAGTAGTATAGCGCGCGCGGCGCGATGTTTCGAACAAAAGCACCAGACGCTTTTCCCAAAGTAATTGAAAATGCCCCAACACTCGCTTCATCCATTTCACTTTACCTCTTTATCCTCTTCTATCTCGATTCCCTCCCTCTTGGTTCGGGAGGAGGTGAAGGGAGGGTTCACCGTGCTCTTTGCTCGCGAGGCGAGCGCGCGTCCCTTGGACTCCAAGAGTGAAAGATGCCGTGGCGCAGATAAGACTCCCAGCAAGAATAAAGTCCCGCGAGGAGGGGGGTTACGAATACACACTTACAGCCGACGCGCTTGTTTTATATCTTCGGTGCAGGGGACACACGAGAAACACCTTTGACCTGGCCAGGAAAGGTTTGTCCACTACACATACACATATATATAGCGTGTACCACGAAAAAAAAGGAGATCCTATCTGAGGATTCTACTGGGCGGGCCGACACTGTTTAAGGGGCTACCTTCTTGTACCTTCGCGCGCGGGCGCTTCGGAATTAGAGGCAGCTGATCCTACCTACTTAAAAAAAACTTCGGAGGAGAGGCAATAAAAAAAAAATAAAAAAATAACAGTGACCGAGCCCTTCGCGCCAAATATCCGCTTGCCTCGGGGCCCCGCATGATTAGATGCGCCTTCTGGATTATATTTCTGAGTAATATAACGCGTATGTATGCTTATTGTTCTCGGAAGGAGCGATAAAGTTTTGGCATGGCGCGATTTACGGCAGGAAAAATCGAGGAAAAACAACGCGTTTGAGAGAATTTCTTTATATCTCCTTGATTCCCGCAGAGACGCATTTTTTTGGGGGGAGAGGAAGAGACTCGGCGATGAGAATCTCAGAATGACTGAGGTTTAAGGTTACCACCACGAGAGGATCTCTATCGTGTTAAATTTGTTGCCCACGATATGGAATTGGATGCTACTGCGCGCATTGTTAAGATTTTTCCCGATGATTATTACACGTTTATATTGTTTTCTCGTAAGCTTTACCTTCATTACTATTCATCGCTGCGCTTTTTTTTTTTGAGGGAGAAGAGTTATTGATATTGCTGTCCGATTGTATATTTTTAATGCGGTATTTGGTTTACGATTCAGGGAATTTGTTGGGAAAGGAATTTAAGTTACGGATCAGGATGTCTACATCAACTTTTTAATGTTCAGTCATTCATGTGACGTTTATGTATAAAGCTTTTCAGCTTTTTAAATGCAGCATTTTATTTTCAAGTGACATTTCCCACTCAATAACAATATTTTTCAATAACGAGCATTGTTATACAGCAAAATACTTCAATTTGCATTAATATTAATGAAGTTACGCCGAGACCACATTGAAACTCATTGAATATTACTAAACCGTATATTCCGCGACGGATATGTAGTGCATTATCAAACAATATTTACACACTGATAAATTGAATCAATAATTTGACACATTTCAGTCCGATGGCATTTTTCATTCAATAAATAAGTGATATGATAAATTTTCACTAAAATACTTCAATGAATATCTCATATTAATGAAGATATATGAAGATAATATTAGTGCTCTTTAAATATATGCAATTAGGTCTTCCGTTACATTTAATATGTTATCGAACAGAATTAGATCATTATGCGCAGTCGAGATACTAGTATCAGCATCAATTTATAAATATTACAATTCTTAAGCAAAATTAACTCTTATTGGACGAGATAATTTTAAATTTGGATTTCTAATAATATAACGGATATAAGAAAATTCATAATAAAGTACTCTTAATATATAACTACAATAAAACTTGAATGTGCAGAGTGGATAAAAGGAGGTTCAGAGTAATTACATCCGTTACTCACTCCATTGCGATCGTTTATTATTCAATCGACTGCGCAATCAGACAAAAAAATTTGGATAATTTTCAAAATTCTAAACGCGCAAAGCTCATATTGTTATCAAACGTTAGACACCCAGCCACATTGATTATAAGATACTGGTTTTTTGCACCTTGCGGTCGTAAGCCTCTTCAGCCCTCTTTGGTTCGCGCACTCGTTTGTTAAATACGTCGTTGCGCGAACGTTGCCCGGTGCGTGTGCCCCTCCCGTAAAGTCGAATTAATTTTATATTCGCAGCGTCACGCGAAGTACGAATCCGTGTTGGAGGCTTCCGATGTACACGGCAGCAGAGAGAAACTGCTGCTGCTGTTGCTCTGCCACTTTCGCGCTTTAAGCACTCGCATTTTTTTTCGTGTTACAGCCTCCTCTTCCAACCGTCCAGCCACGCATAGTTGTAAATCTTATGGGCGATCGGTCCTTAACCTTTGTTTTTTTTTTTTCGAAAGGGAATTTTTTTTTTTCGGGTTTAAACTCGTTAATTACCGAAATAAAGTTGTTATTAATATCTTTTTGAAAAAAATAAAATAAAATAAAATAACCATTAGTTTTAAGAAAAACGTTGGTGCAACTTTGGTACGAAAAAAATATATGTTTTTGTGGTAATTAGCCGCGTCTCTCATCATCCGACGAAATTTCCGGGTTGAGAGAAAGTTTTGCGCAAGCGCGCACGACACCGTGCGTAAAAAAAAAAAGAACAAGAAGCAGAAGAAAAAGTACAGTATATACACAAGAAATTGCTGTAAAGAAACTAAAAGCATAAAACTCGCCACTCGAAACTTTATCCCACTGGTAAAAGAGTAAACGCCGCGCGCGCGCCATCCTCCTCTTTTAACTCTCGGCGGCGCGCGGCAACCTCTCGTCAACGCACTTCGTTTTCCGATAATTTTGTTCAAGCTGTCGCTCGACGGTATTTTTTTCCACTCGCCTTACGTTAATTAAAGCTATATAACATCGAGTCGTGTGCTTTTTTCTTTACATCTTCCTTCGGTGTATTACCGAAATGGAACCTTGCCATGGGGCATGCACATCACTAAATATAGTAGATCGAGAAAAGAGGAGTATCGGCTTTATATATGCACAAAGAGAGGGCGGCCCGGCCAATATTTTTGTGACTCACCTAAGTCATACCGAAACGCGTAATAGCGCGCAGACGATAGCCGGCAACGATCGATTTACGTAGATAGCACGCAAACGAGATCCTCTCCTCTCCCTCTCTATCGGCCGTACATCATTAACCAAGACAGTTGCCAAGCGTGGGTATGTGTGTATGTGTGTGTTGGTACGTAAATGCCGTAGCAATTTTTACTTGGCCATTTTTCGTCGAACTCCCCCCTTTGAACAGAGAGGAGGGGTTCCGCGTACACCTTGTAAATAACCGTTCGACTTTTATCACGCAACTATATACGACTAAACGAGCGCCAAACTCGCTTGCGGACGAGGAGCCAAAAAAATATTAAAAAAATAACAGCAAGCGCGTTCGACCTTTATCGAACCCATATACCTATGCGGATATGAAGGCATCTTTTCTCATTTTTATGGTTATTTGCTTACCTGATTATTTTGCCCTATAATTTGGCCCGAAATCAATTTTCTCGCTCGAGTATTATATATCGCGGCTCGATGATCTCCATAACGCTGTAAATTGCATAAGATTAATTATTTCAATCTTGACAAAACTGCTCGTTTCGTTGTAATTGAAGTATTATCTTATCTTGATTTCCGCTGATCACTCGTTAACGCATGGATGTATTCAATTTACCACGCTCGTTTAGTTTTAATATCGTGATACGCAACATCGCTTCGAAAAAAAAACAGATCAATCTCAATTACATAGCAGCAAGATATATTAAGAAAAAAAGTGAAAGCTGTCACTGGGTACACCAATTTAAAAGATGCTTAACTTTCTTAAACTGTCCGACGGAGGGCTAACCAGTTTTCTCGTTGGGATTCCCATGAACGTTCGTCAATGATAAAAATCTACAGATCCAGGTGACCGGGACACCACAAGGGTTAAAGAGGTGACTAATCCATATCAAAACTGAATCTACCCACGTGTGTTGCTTCTCTCAGACTAGAAAAAAGAGCTGCATAAAGAAAAAGGATTGCGAGAGTCGAAAGAGGAGAGAAAGGAAGAAAAAAAAATTTTAAAAGGGAGGAGGAAATCTACGAAGGTTGGCCCACGGCTTAACTGTCATTGGAGATCGAATTAAGATGTCGGCGGGTGATTTACGCGATGTACAAGCCTTTAATTGGCATCTACGACACGCACGCGCCCGCGCCCGCGCGTGTTTTCGCGTGTTTTGTGAGGGACTTTGGGGACGCGCGCGCGCGCTCATGAGAGATCCTTATCGATCGCGCGAAATTACATATCAAGCAAACGCCGCTTTTGCCTGCCTTGCTTATAGTACCTACCGTCGTTTAATTACTTCTTGCATTTCGTGCTTTCATCGCTTAAACAATTTCAGGTTCTATATACAGATAATTTGTGGTACTATAAGCAGTTAAACATTTTTTTATTGCGTTGGTTGTGTTACTAATTTAAGGCTCTTTCTCACATCCAATGACATCGAAATAAATTATAATGAAATTTCATAATGCTTGCAGTAGTTGTAATTGGATTTGCTTAAAAACAATGGCCTGCTGTTTTTCCAATTAACCCAGTTTGGGCGCGTTTTGTTAGCTTCGGTGAGACCAAAGCTAAATGCGATGCAGTTGAAAAAGTTGTTCACACTTTTAATTTTTTTTTTGTTCGCTAGTTTAAAGCGACAAGTTTACTTGGTATTTATCTGTCCTGAACTAACAGAATTCGTTTTGTGTAATTCATTTTCACCGAAAAACGTTTCGGTTCAGCGACTAACTTCAATTGAATTTTCATTCAGAGATTAAATTAGAGACTAGATCGATTACAGCGCAAAAGATTGTTGGAATAACTTTGTGAGATAAAATTCAATAAAAATATCATATTCTATTGTAAACTCTTATTCAATTTTGCAATTTAAGATTGAAAACTTGAGATGAATTGTTTCTTTTTCAGATATTCCTGACAGGGATCGTTGCAGGCGACAATAGCACATTTGAAGGCAGTTTAGAAGCTGTCCAATCTGCCAGCAGTTATGAAACTGATCAAGCTAATCAGGTAATAATTTAACCAGGTGTTATTAATTTTATATATAACCGTAACGTGAAATACATAGTTATGGAATTCTCAATTACGAAATGAATATTCACCGTGAAACGGACGGTTTTTGTATGAATACATAAGACCGTAAAAATAGATAAAAAGTTTAACGAATTGATTTCTACACTTTTAATTCATCATTTGGCACCGTTGCCTAAAATTCTAGGCCATTTAACAACAAAATTTTTATTTTAAAACTATGTATTCGCATGAATATTTCTATGAAAAATATCGAAACTCTCAAAAGTTTACCAGAATAGGATATTCAACAACTAAAAGCTATCACTCGACGTGTATGTTGCAATCCTATGAAAACTTATAGTGTTTCCGAGAATATCAAAAAAGATATTGGCAATATGTGCATAGGATGTGCAAAATAGGCGAAAAAAATTTGATGAAAATTCAGCAGTCATTGAACACTGAACCGGAACTACATGCTCGAGTGATTTGTACTCGGAGACCTTTGTCCCGGAATCGCGGTTCCGGCTGCTCACGCAAGCATATGCACCCTCTGAATGTTAAGGAGGTGCTTGTGACTCGGTTCAGCGGCCATGACACACAAAGCTTGAGCTTGAATCCAGAAGTGTCAGCTTCTAGACTTTGCTGCTCTCTGGGAGAGAAAAAAAAAGTGCCAACCAGTATTACACGTGCTCTTTGCGATTTTGTATTTCCTTAGTAATACACGTTTGTTTTTACCTTCGAGGTTTTCTTTCGTCACTGATGGACGAGAGATTCGACGGACTGTGAATTTCCGTGGTTTTTCTCACGAGTTCAAAGTTTACATTTGAGAATTCACTCTAGGATTTAACAAAGTATTGTTTATAATTCAAAATCCAATTTGGTAAAACCAACATGGTTTTCAGGGCCGTTTTTGAGGTAGGAACAATGAGCTTTTGTCGGAAAGTATGAAAATTATTACGCGCGAGCGCGAAGTTTAACCTTTGAAAAATTAATAAACGAATTTCCGAGATTTTTTGTTTCTTTCCTCGTATATACCATTTATCACGGGTTGGTGGGATCGGCGGCGGTATTTTCACTTTTTTTTTCGTTTACCCTTGTACTCGTATAGCTAGTAGCAGCACTTCATCCTCGACATTCTGCCGCATGCACGAGCGTGTGTCTCTCACTCTCGTATTCTCTTTGTCTCTTGGTCGTGCACACTTAGCCTTGCACCCTCTCTCTCTTTCGTTGCACTTGCACACAAGCACCCGAGTGCCAAGGTTTCCATTCTACTCGCAGCTAAGAGGCGAGTACGCGGAAGAAAGAGTCAGGAAGGAGGCTTCACCAGTGTCAACGCTCCACGTTCTTATATTCGACGTGCAGTTTTTTTACATTACATTTTTTTTTGTTTATGTGCAGACAGTACAAGTGAAAACGTCAGAAAAATTAATTAGAATTGAATATCGTATGAAGTAAGGGAAACAATGTCGACTTATGGAAACTTAATTTGAAATTTTTTTTTTAATTTAGAGAGGTCCTTCAAGCTTCAGTAAGTTTTTGTTTAGTTATAAAACAAAACACGTACTAAATTAGCCTCTTTCACAATTAGTTGCCAATTCTCAAGGCTATAAAGAGTGTCCCAGCAATTCCGAAAAAGTCGTTCATTTCTCTTCCGAATATAACAGTATCGTACGTTAGGTTTTACTCGTCCGCGAGGCGAGCTTGCGAGCGCGGACTCTCACGTACGAGATTATCCGTAGCGCGCGTGTCGTTACAATGAGCGTCGGTATTGTTCTTTTGTGCCGGGACAGCAAGTCGTTCAAAGCCCAAGCCCTTGGCTAAAGGCGAAAATCGTCGACTAAGCTCCTCCTTCTCGCGCGATGCTCGAGAAACGATCAGGGGGAGGCCGAGGCACTGCTCCAGAGACACACGAGAAATTTAGGGCTTTCTTTATTGAGTGATGTCTTGTACGAGTGCGACAGAGATCAATTCGTTTTTTTTTTTTTTGGCTTTGCGTCGGGGGAACGCTTTTATCAGTAAAATATATGACTATGAGATTATCGACGACAAGTTACAGATCTTTCTCTGGGTAAATATGTTTTGGAAATATACAGAACGAACAAACAGATGACGAATCATTTTGCATGGAAAATATATTCTAACTTGTAAATGCTTGATTTTATGAATTTATTTCAAATTATCTTTCCGAGACATTGGTTAGTTAATTGGGAATAACATACAAAAGCGTATCACGTAGTTTTTCATACATAGTAAAATCTTCTCCTAATACTCGTATCTAGCGATATAAAAAAAAATTTTTTTTATTAGTCACTTCTATAAGTAGTCGCATCAATCCACTTTGTTTCGAGCATAAACTGGGAAGGACGTTACGCGCGTATAACTTTTATTGGCTAATTCTATCGAATACGACGAGGTGCAGATGACGCGGCAACAAGCCACACGCGTGTGGGCTTCAAGTTTGCCCAAGGGTCTTGGCGACAGAGTAGCAATTACCATTAAAACTATTATGATAGTCTGGATAAAGAGCGAACTTTGGACACTTCAGTTCATCTCGGAGGATAATATCGTAACACGTTCAAGATGTGATCCTTATTACTGCTGGTATATATATCTTGAATTTAATACTTTTCATAATAGTATTTTCAAAGTCAAATCTTTTTTCGTTTCGAACATACAAAATATTCCGGTATGGAAAAAAAAGCGTTTGACCCTATAAAAGTCGTTAACTTTAACGACGCGTCCCGTTTAATTTTACGATCGCCTGCGCAAAACAAATTGTTAATATTCTGATGCAACTGTTATTTACTTTTTTTTTATTTCTTTTTTTTGTTGGTATTTTGGGCTCAGCAATAGAGCAAATTGTCCACTGTTATACTAATGAATTGATGCAGTATTGATTGTAATTGCACTCGAAAACTAACGAAAACAAAATACACGTTTGTCAATTTTTTCAAAATAAAAAGTCGCGTTTTTTATATGCGATTTCTCGTTTGCGCAATCAAGTGAAGTGTAACACAATGGCTCGATTGTTATTTGATCCAACAAAAGTAACGCTAGCAATACTAGTTTATTCATTTGTGCAAAAAAAAGGTCACAATTTTTAGGTTGTATTGGCTATTAGTCGAAAAAGGTGACAAATACTTGAAAATTCGTATAGTGGTTACTAATGTTATAATAAA